>CM049864.1:3099120-3185513 GCA_027474115.1 Schizopygopsis malacanthus | reverse complement strand
TACACATAATAACACCCAAAAACCCTAGCAACTCATATAGAAATGACAATCTTAGCAACCACATTAATCAAATGGTTTAAAACAGTTATAACACTCTGAAAAACTGCATAGCAAAACATTAAAACACCCAGAACACCCTAGCAACTGTATAGAAATCGACATCTTAGCAACCACATAAAAATGTGTTTAACAGTCATAACACTCTAGAAACTGCATAGCAAACACATTAAAACCCCACCCCCCAGCACCCCCCTCCTAGCAACTGTATAGAAATCGACATCTTAGCAACCACATAAAAAATGTGTTTAAACAGTCATAACACTCTAGAAACTGCATAGCAACACATTAAAACACCCAGAACACCCTAGCAACTGTATAGAAATCGACATCTTAGCAACCACATAAAAATGTGTTTAAACAGTCATAACACTCTAGAAACTGCATAGCAACACATTAAAACACCCGGAACACCCTAGCAACTGTATAGAAATTGACATCTTAGCAACCACATAAAAATGTGTTTAAACAGTCATAACACTCTAGAAACTGCATAGCAACACATTAAAACACACTCAGAACACCCTAGCAACTGTATAGAAATTGACATCTTAGCAACCATATAAAAATGTGTTTAAACAGTCAAAACACTCTAGAAACTGATACCCCATACCCCCAGAAACTGCATAGCAACACATTAAAACACACCCAGAACACCCTAGCAACTGTATAGAAATTGGCATCTTAGCAACCATATAAAAATGTGTTTAAACAGTCATAACACTCTAGAAACTGCATAGCAACACATTAAAACACCCGGAACACCCTAGCAACTGAATAGAAAACAAGCTAAAAATCCAAACACCAAAACATTGACAAACACTAATTGTGGCATGAACTACACTCACATTTTCTTCAGAAATATACAAATCTAGTTGAGTGCATGAATCTGTGATCTACTAAAGCTCATTCTTGTTTTTAGCTTTTGTTTCACAGCACGCCGCTGATGTTAATGTGTCTCTGCTGTAAGTGTGTTCAGGTATGATGGAGATCAGAGAGATAAGCATTGAGTTATTTAACAGTTTATTGCTGCATGCAGGTAAACGTCTCTCTGAACAGGATTCTTCTGAACATCCGCAAAATGCATGCATAAAATATATATATAAAATAAATAAATGAGAAAACCTCCCTGATTTTTGCAGATTTAAAGTGCAAACATTTCTAATGGAGAGTTAAGCCCAGTGCTGTGGATTTTCCATCAGGGATGCTAACATGCTAATTAACAAATGCCATGGTCACGGTTTCATCAAAAATGCCAGTATCATTGTGAATGAGGTAAATATGTGACAGAGGCTCCTCCTCCAGAATGGCCTGAAGCGAGAGTGACGTTATTGAGAGAAATGACTCATCTGAAGAAGTGTTTTCAGTTCAGGTCATCACTCTGAACCTACAGAAGACTTTCATTAATCAGCCGTCTGTTACTCACCTCCAGCCACACAGCGTTTCATTTACGCTTTCACTTCTGTTAGAGCTCAGTCTTTAGGTTTTAAGGTGCTCAAGTCCTGGATATTTATTGATAAATTCATAAGGAAGAATCTCTGCAAGAGTCCTTAAGTTAAATTTAACACTTTTGGAGCCGTATATCCAGCCATCATTTCAGAAGTGAGGGGAACATAAATGTCAAATGTCATAGTATTTTTTTTAATTGACAAGTTTTATTTTTCTCTCATTTCTTCCTTTTTTAATGTCTTCACGTTTCATCAGTCCAAATGTTTCTGATTTTTATTCAGTAAACAGCAATAGCTGGATGCATTTGTCCATATTATGGATTTCCTGGCACGTCATGATTTATTACTTCATGAGTCTGTCTTGGACTTTGAATGAAACATACATAGCATGAGAGTGTTTAGCACTCTGTGATGATCACTTCGGCTCACTGGATACGAGTAAAACATCAGGTCATGCATAGACTATCCTGTCTCTTTGAATTTAAATCTAGATTTAGTCACATCGGCCCTTGAAAACCTTTATGTGAGCACAATTGGCCAAAAAGTACAGTGGACGGTTTTACGCGTTACCTCTGATATGTATCAAACGTTGCATTAGACTTTAATATTGTCCGTTATTTTGACAGACAGGGTCGTAAAAATTCCTTCATAATCTATTATTACTATATTATTATTATAATAACACATTTAATAGTGTTTTCATTCACATTTTCATTTTTAATAATGAACCTACAGGACAAGCATCTACAGTGTAAGCATCTAACAGCATGTAACACCTACAGTGTTACATGCATTTATTTATTTATGATGAGAAAGATGATTTAGAGACTGTGCGTCACTTTTCATGTTCAACACACACCGCAGTGACAGAGGCGGACACTAAAACAATACAATATGCTAGTGCTGGATAAAAAAAAATATCTAGATTTGAATAGATTCTCATTTTTATGAACCAATATCGGATCTTAAATCCAATCGATGCTGTTTTCAGTTGATGAATGAACCGTACATATACATATAGTGCGCCTCTCATCCAGTAAATCGTAATCGGCTAAACTTTGTTCGTTGATACTTTTGATATGAAACAAAGTCTCAGATTTCAAACTCTGTCCATTTTATTAGGAAATTCAAGCAATATAAACCATATTGGCGTTCTTCAATGTGATGTAATAGATCGCTGTAGACATCTCAGATCAATTGAAGCGGCAGCGCTGAGTGTTTTCGCTTTACTAGAAGATACTCGCCTGTGTGTGATCAAACGCATAGCAAAAGACACGTGACGGTTTTATTTTTACACCTCACTGGACCGCATTCACCACCAGCTGGACAGGGGGAGAATTACAGTTACACATCACAATAGATCATCCTCAGTGTAATCTGTCAGTGACGGACGACCTTCAGATATTTCCACCACAGCTAAAAACAAATCTGGAAATGATGGATAATTTTCGGTTAACGTGAGCTCTGAGATATATATATATATTAAAAACAAACACTGCAGATAAATAAGTTGTAAGGTAGTCAACCTAGCCATAGCTTACTCAAGTTGTCTCACAGTACAATCCCACAGAACACAATCCAACACAAATCCTGTGAAGTTGTAGTTTCGGATGGATCGTCCTCCGTCTAAAAGTTATTGGTAAAGTTAAAGACGCCGCTCTCATCAAAGTGATGAAACTGCATTGGTTGTGCAGTTGGTGGTGGTGCGGTTCGTCTCACTGGAGGTCACTCATCGGCATTATGACATCATAAATCTGAGTCGGAGTGAACGTCTTGAGCGTACAGCCTGCTGATGAACTATTGGCAGGCGGCCCATCAATCTGCACACAAATCTCCATGTTTGACTCTTCATATACAAGACCGGCCCCCAGGGGCCCCTCATTCAATCTCACCAATGCTTTAGAATCACCTAGAAAAAAATGAGCATGTCACGAAGCTCTTTGGAGGTTAAATCAAATTGGCTTTTGTTGGCTACATTGCCTACGAGCACGTGGTTGTGGTTAGGGGACGTTCTATAGATGAATTCCTTTATAGTCCACCAGAAGTCATTTATCTTTTTGACAACGAAATCTGAGTTCGGAGCCTCGGAATCACATGGACTCGTGCATGGATGCATAAACCAGCAGCAATTCACCGTTTCTAGTCCAGATTTGAGCGGAAAGTCACGTCTGACAGGGTGCTAGACAAAGACCTCGTTTCATTATTGATTGAACAAGACTGCCAAAGCACAGACTTGATCTTGCCATTGTGAAGTACATTACGAATGCAACAGATCAGCACAATCAAGGCCACTGCGCTGTGAAAGTGAACAATAATAAACGGCAAAGGCACAATCCTAGTGTTCAAAGGCAAGAGTAGCGTGCTGGAAAACAGCGGTTCTCAACTGGTGTGTCGCAAAGCCAAAATTGGCCGGGGGTCTGTTTCTAATGGGTCACAGAGAGTGGTGAAAAAACTATGCAAAATGCAAATAGCTAAACTAATCTAAGCATAAAATCATGCATATTAAGGATGGCACAATAAATATTTGTTTTAAGGGAGGAGAAAACCATTCCCATAGCTTTTGTTGTTGGTTATAGTAATTCAAATTAAGTAGATACTATTAATAAATAAACGGTATAAGAAAATATGACTGTTATTAGATAAATGTATTATAATTATTATAAAATGTATTATCTAATTATGCATTTATATGCATACTACACGTAATATATTTCAATAATAAAATTAACAATAACACATACATTTATTTATTTATTTATTTGTTTGTTTGTCGATGTTCATTCAGCACCAGCTGTAAAATCTGAGCCCTTTAGCAAAAACCAGTTGAGAAGCGCGTTAATAAAAGTCTTCTTACCTCAGTCCGGATCTTTACATGCTCAGCATCGCGTGAGACGGGACGGACGGACGGTCTGGAGCGCTCCACAGCTACAGTGAAATCCTCCCAGCGCTTTGAGTCATTCTGAAAGCACACGACAGACAGCTCAAACCAGAACCTCCATATTCATTCACATTCATTCTTCAGCAGCTCAAGAGGATGACATTAATCTTCACAGACAATTAGCCAGAATATAATACCACAATCAAGAGACTAATGACTGACTAAACGTTCAGTGTTTGCATTTCACCGACACAAAGCAAAGCTCAAATGTGTTTTTGAGAACAAATGCAAGTAATAGTTGCTCTCCTCAAGGAGGCACATGATCCAGAGCACAAATAATTTGGGTTAGGGACTTATTCAGATCCTAAATATGAGCAAAAGTGATGCTATTTCAGATTCGGTCTGAGATAAACCTTTCTAAACTAAACAAGATTGAACAATCTTCCGGTCTAAATGTTTGTCTAATAGCGTTCTCCATTGACAATCATTTCAAGGTCTGAGAAACACTCAAATTGAGTTCAGGCAAAGCTTCCCGGGAGTCTCCCGAAATGAATTCTGATCCTGTCCTGATTAAATATCCTTAAAACATTTCCCTCAGGGATATAATTCGGGTTTTATTGTGCCGAGGTCTGAAGCAAATGAATTCAGCAGCAGATTCAATAAACAAGATGACACGATCCGCTCGCTCAAATCGAATGAAATCGAACGAGAGTCTCTCTGTCCCTGAATACGGCGATTTAATTCTGGGTTTGATCAATTACTCCTGTCACCAAAAAGAAACAATGCAATAAAAACGGGACCTTTATGTCATAAGTCATGAGAACTATGACTTATCAAAACCAACTAAGTCAAAGTTGGTTTTGCTCAGAGCTGAATATTTTGAGCACAACGGTATTTTAAATGAAAGTATGCTAGTTTATAGTGCTGTAGGCTAATATAAAACCAGCATTAATTATCATAATTAAAATAGATCATAATTGAGATTACAGTATCAGAGGCTGTTCTGCATGTGCACATTATATTTCCGTTCACATGAACAAATTTATTTTTATAATAAAAACGATTTATTAAAAAAATTATAAAAAAGAAATTATTAAAAAAAATAATAATAATAATAATTAAAAAAATTATAAAATAAATTATAATAAAACGATCATTACTGTGGCACTAAACAGACACAAAATCAAAATCCAGCCAAATAAAAAATATATAGGCCACATGCATGCAAAGCACCCTCTTACCCAGAGTTCATGCATCATTAGCCGCAGTATTGTGCCACATTGCTGTCCTATGAAGTCATTATGTGCATGTTTAATTCTGCAAAGGCTTTCAGTTATTCCAGATATATTGCCGTTTTTGTGGATTTTTGAATGCAATTTTGTGTTAAACCTCTTGACGGACCAATTAAATAATGAAAAAAATGTGTTAAACATTACGGGTACGATGACTTCATTAGTCACACTGGAAATGGAGGGTCAAGTCGAATGCATTGCATTCTGAATGAATTATTTCATGCATTGTTGCATATCGAACATTTTTGCCAATGTGGTATGCAGAAAAATATTCTGAGCACAGTCGGTGAAAGTTATACAATATAATAAACAACAACTGACAAAGGTCTGCATATATACCCACCAAAAAAATGAACATTTGCTAAAAATGTGCTCACACTCACGCCATCCAATATGTAGATAAATTCTGAGACGTCATAATGAGTCCAAACAGCTGATAAAAGCATCACAATAATCCATAAATAATCCACTCCAGTCCATCAGTTAATGCCTTATGAAATAAAAATGTGCACATTTATAAGAAACAAATCCATCATTAGGTTGTTTTTAACTTCAAATAATTGATTCTGGCTAAAAAAATTGTTTAATCTAAATCAGGAGAGAAATCTGCACAGATCAAACACTGCTTACAGGCCAAAACAGTCCAAAACAGTTCAGGACAAATATGTGGGTTGACTTTTATCTGAGAGACAACAGAAGTGTTATGGATTATGGACTCGTATTCTGACCAGAAGAAATGGTTTGAAGTTAAAAACAAACTAATGATGAATTTGTTTCTTACAAACATCCTGCTTTAGTCTGGATCCAACCCTTAAACGATTGAGATGACCGAACACCTGAGAAGAGACGATGACAACCCCTCAGAGGACCTCAGAGGAAGCCAACCATCAGTGATTATACTGACTTAACCAAAGTCTGCCATAAATGGAGGATCAGCACCTGGAGACAACCTCTACAGCCCCTACAGCCCTGACCGTCAGCAGAGTCTAGGACACATAGATGAGCCCCAGAGACAGATCTCCAGTGAGGACCTCGTCACCTAGACATCCATCGGGGAAAGACCCCTGGAACCAGTGGACCACTTACACGCTGACTTTGCTGCAGTTGGAACAAACTACTGATTTGTCTGGCCGGAGGGGAACTGGCCCCCGACTGAGCCTGGTTTCTCCCAAGGTTTTTTCTCCATTCTGTCACCGATGGAGTTTTCGTTCCTTGCCGCTGTCGCCTCTGGCTTGCTCAGTTGGAGACACTTCATTTCCAGCACAATCATCGACTTGATTGCACAGATATTATTTAAACTGAACTGAGCTGGACAATGCCATTACTAAATTCAATAATGAAATGCATTCAGCAGATAATTGAGTGTTAAATCCTGTCATTTTACATTATTGACACAATTTGCCTATTTTGATATTGTGCAGTGCTTTGTTACAATTTGTATTGTTAAAGGCGCTATATAAATAAAGGTGACTTGACTTGACTTGACTTTTAGCTTCACAAGACATTAACTGATGAACTGGAGTGGTGTGGATTATTGTGATGTTTTTATCAGCTGTTTGGACTCTCATTCTGACGGCACCCATTCACTGCAGAGCATCCATTGATGAGCAAGTGATGTAATGCTACATTTCTCCAAATCTGATGAAGACACAAACTCATCTACATCCCGGATGACCTGAGAGTGAGTACAATGTCATTTTTGGGTGAACTATTTCTTTAAAGATATAACACTTTACAATGTTCCTATCCATCTCAATGGCAGTTGCTTGGTTGGTGCAATGATGGCTTTACGTTCTTTCTGTACTGCATTCACCAGCCAAGCAGCTGCCATTGAGATGGATAGGAATGCTTACGGTTAGCTCTCTCTTGATATATTACAACTCACTGATCACAGTCAACATTCGTGGTTTTGCAACCACGCTAAATCTTTCAGAACGGTGCAAAAACCTTCATTAAAGTGCAAAAAGAAAGTAGGCACCAGTTCTTAAAGGCGCTTGTTTTGTGAGATCAGGTGAAGAAACACATAAACACACTCTCATCCAAAGCATGACTATGCAAAAACAAATATCGTCAATTATTCAGCGCTGCTGGGCTGTGTTTCAGAAACACATACCGTCAGCCGCTGTGATCGACGCCCGAGAAAGCTTTGATACTTCGACTAACGCTCTTATAAATAGCTCCTTTATTTGATTTACAAGACAGCGTCTTTTTCATCTTCATAGAGAGCGTTTGGGGTCAAATATGCCCCTTTGAAGATAAGCTTGGAAAAATAACAAGAAAATATGACTGTAAATGAAAATGAAGTGATAAAAATATCTTTGCATGACCAGAAAACCGTGCTTAGTTCAGTCTTGTGCAATAGTAAACCCACCCTCTGAATCTCATCCTTCATTTGACTGCATTATTTTAGTATCATAAAGATACTATTGTATTTTTTATCATTTTTAAAATTAGTATTTCAATAAATCAGTGAAAAAGGATGTTTTTGGCAGCATAATGGTGTAGTTACAGTATCTACCACCAGGGGCAATCTGTATTTTAAAGGGTTACTCCACCCCAAAATTAACATTTTGTCATTATTTGGTGCTATTTTCATTCAAATCAAAGCGTAAAAACACGTAGAATACAGTTACTTGCGTTGAGACGGATACAGAAGAGCGTACGCTGCGTACCTTCGGTGCATAATTCGGTTTTCTTTAATTGAAAAATCTACATTTTCATTCATTAATAGGCTATTTGGTTGCAATAATAGCCTATTTTAATTCAAAAATGTAAGTGCCATTGTTTAAAAATATATAATTGACTGAGGTTTCATACACATGCTTTCAAATTTCTTGCCATGTGTACATAATTTCACAGTATTTTCACCTCCTAAATTACACTACTTGTGCAGTCACAATTCTATAATGGTACAATTTACTCAGGCCCGATTATATTTTCATTAAGATTCTTTTTAGAATAATTGCACATAAATAGATTGAGAAAAACAAATGTGATTATTTCTGAGAACTTTTTAACTGCAGGCAGACATTATGTGTCAGGTGAGAGATGAGGTTGAGGACTCAAATGCAGAGATTTAGGGTTTTTAATAATAAAGTTAAACAAATGAACAACAAAAACTACCCCGAAGGGGAAAAACAAGCAGGCAGGAAGGCAGAAGACTGGAGCACAGTCAAACATCAGACAGTCAAACACAGGAAACTCACATGACGTAAGACAACGGATCAGCACAGGACTGCAGACACAAGGACACTATATAGGGAGACAAACGAGGGTAACGAGGGAGACACAGCTGGAGCCACTGAAACAATGATTAAGTAACAAGATGGGAGGGGACAGACAATCGACATGGGAGCACATGGCACCAAACAAACAACAAGCCATGTGCTCAACACACAGAGACATCCGGTGGCCAGCCTGGGCACACAGCAGGACCGTGACATCATGGTACAGAACAATTGTTTTGTTGTAGATATGCGAGCAAAGAAAGGATAGATAAAAAATGGGTAATAGAAAGCACAAAGCCTACCTAAAAAGCCAGTATAAAAAAAAACATACAAAAAATGATAATGAATTACATGGCTGTAGAGAACAGTGCACTGTTGCAGACTTGCGTACTGAAGTTTTAATGACATTATTGTAATAGCTCGTCAGTCGTGAACTAAAGTGGGCCAGTCTAAAGCATGAAAGTCCAGGGCTGAAGAGTCCCACTCCGGCCCTGCACTGAGATACTACTATGACATCACAGAGGAGGCAGTGCAACCGTACATCATAATAACAATGTTCTACTGCATTACTGCATGTTCAAGAAACAAATATGAAATGCAAAATATTCCACAATTCCAGAACGTCTCCGTCAAGGTCCATCAGTCTCGTCTCAAAGAGAGACCCAGTTTGAGGTGCCTTGTGAAGGACCTCTAAATTATTCATGAACTCATTCTCTGCGGGCACTAACAGCAATATGAGCAGAAGAAACCGCTGAAAGGAACTGATGTCACAGGGTCAGGGGCTTATTTTAGTCCTGCTTCGCTAGCAAACACCAACAAAATGGGACTATTTTAGTCATTTAGAAGGTTCTGCTTCACTTGCACCAGTACAGCAAATCATTTCTGATCATCAGGTTCATGCTTTGGGATATATAGACTGCACAATGCCTACTGCCTAAGTGACTCATTTTGTTTTCATATCAAGAAAAAATATATCTTTTGACAGTCTGTTCAAATAATTATATAATATTTTATAATTATTAGTTAAATGTATTATTATATTAAATTAATTATTGTGTAACTTTTTTAGGTTTTAATGTTTTATCTCTCAGCAGTCGGGTCAAATTATGAGTGAAAGTGATTTAAAATGCAAAATACTTTATAATAATTTTTTTTAAAGAATTTTGAATTAATAGAAATATTAAATAAAAAAAGTCTGTCTTTCAAAAGTCTGGTCAAATAATGAGGGAATAAAGAGAGGTTAATGTCTCTCTCTCTCTCTCTCTCTCTCTCTCTCTCTCTCTCTCTCTCTCTCTCTCTCTCTCTCTCTCTCTCTCTCTCTCTCTCTCTCTCTCTCTCTTCTCTCTCTCTCTGATTTTATTTAACAGTTAGCTACAGAATAATAACCCTGACATGACTTTACTATAATTGTATTTTAATTCAGCAACTGGTGTCCATAATCTCATGAAGTAATTTTGCATTTTTAATCCAATTTTGAGTAAAATATCTTAACTTTTTGTAGATCAAGTAACGAGACATAAAAGGAATTGCTCAAAATTCCTGTAGATTTTTATTCTGGTTCATTAAAAAAATAAGGTAAGACTTTATTTTAAGGTGTCTTTGTTACATGTTATATGTACTTACTATTATAATGGCAATAAATTATGCATAATTACATGCAGTAACCCTAAACCAAACCCTAATCCTAACCCTAACCATATAGTAAGAACATGCAGTTAATTAATATTACTCAGTACTTAAATGTATAATTACACTGTAACAGGGACACCTTAAAATAAAGTGTAACCAAAAATACACCGCAATCCAAGACACTTGATTTCTCAGAGAGCACAGGTAAAATACAGGTTATTTCTCTTTTACAGTGAATGTGTGAGAAAAACAGTGTTTGATTCATGAGATTGAAATCATAAAATACTGTGAAACCTACATTTCTCCGAGTAAACCAGTCTCATGTGAATAAGGCTCATGAGCAGATGACAAATCAAAAGCATCCAATCTCAGTGCCAGTCAAAACACACATTACCAAACACACACCGAATCACATTCACTAAAGACAAAAGACTGTCAATATTCTGTCTTCCTCGAGACACATTATTTGTGACAAGCTGTGTTTTGCTCTGAAAGAAAATCGCACCATCTGGGAATAAATATGGGAATATATTTTCACCATTTCCACTGATATTCATTTTGCTGTCATGGATTGGGTGACTGGGCCGTGGCACCTTACAGCTGTCTAATTCACACTCACCCACACACGGAAGATTGTCGTGTAGGTGTTCTCTACCTAAGACCCACTCAAGACACCAAACCAGACTATAACAAGTCAGATTGACACTGATTTACTCACTAGCCCACACACACGCACGCTCACGCAGATATTGCAGCAGTGGGTGGAGGTTGAAGGGTTGTCAAATGAAATCTTTATGGGGTAAATGGTCAAATATCCCTCATGCCTTCCCCATTTAGAGATTCATCTGCTCGCCAGCGAAATCCCATTTCCAGCCTGTCAGTCTTGAAGCCACCCGTGATGATTGCAGTGGGAAGCTCAGTTTATTTAGAGTTGTGAAAGAAGCTCTGAATCGCAGCATCGGGTTCATCCAGGAGCTAATGGCTACTTAGCGCCCTGCTCTCCAGAAATCCATGCATACTGTAACGCTTGACGTCTGAGGCTTAATAACTCGCCATATTCATGTCTTGCAGCAGGCAAATGGCTCTCTCACACGTAGGACAGATAAATCACAAATGAGATCTCTTTATCATCTCAGTAGGGTCTCTTATGCATCGATGAGATTAAACTGAAGAGAAAGACTCTAGTAATCATTAAAGTTCTCAATAACGGCTCAAACTTTGCTCTAATCAAATATCAGAGCTCTCAATCTGAACTCAAACATTTCTCATTAAATTGTCATGAATTTGAAACTGAAATAAGGCATTATCAAAAGCTATTAACTCATCTGAGTGTTTGTAATTTCTCCCAGGAACTGTAAGAGAAACGTGAGATCAAATTGAGACTGCAGTCTGAAATATGCAGTCAAAATACTCTGCATGTCTTCAATGAACACATTTTCTTTTGTTTTATTTAAGGATATTTAGAAAAGAAACCAGTTGAAAACTCCATCATGACTCTTTAAAGGGGTCATAAGATGCTTTTTTAAAGATCATTATTTTGTGTATTTAGTGTAACAGAATATGTTGGCATGCTTTAATGTTCAAAAACACATTATTTTTCTAATACTGTGCATTATTGAAGGTCCTCTATGCCCCGCCTCTCTCAAACGCTTCCGACAAGTGCAGTCTGCTCTGATTGGCCAACTGACCAAGTGCATTGTGATTGGCCGAACACGACAACACCCTTTCCATTATTGTGAGCTTAAGCTTAAGTTAATTTACCATCAGTTCAAGCCCGAGAGGGGAACAGAGTCACGTGACAGACACAGTGATGATGCTCATATGTATTTGGAGAACACAAGCCACGGTTAAGACGATTTCTGACGGGCTGTACACTCCAATGTGATGTGACCCTGTTTCCCTAACACACACACACACACACACACACACACACCAACTCCGCATTTGAACACTCAACAGATAGCAAATACTTGAATCTATAACAAAACATACTTACAGTCGCTGAATTCAGAAGTGCCAGATTGTCATAGCAAAGTCGGAATTGACCCTTTTTTATTTTTAGAATTAGTCTTTGTGCACAGCAGGCCTAGGTTCACAAAACTGTCGTCCATAAAATATGTTGCACAAATTCAAACATTTGGGTTATGCTGTTCTGTTGTAAACAAATCTTAACAATGATTTCTAATTGCATCTACTTACGGAAGGCAAAATAAAGTGCTTTTGCTTTGGGATAGAAACACAGCGTCTCCCTGACACGCTGCATCAACACTACTGCGTTACTGAAACCACACCTTCTTTCTTTGCGTGAACATTTGGGCGGTGTTATGCAAATATTTCCACATCGTGATGTAGACATGTGGGGCGTGTTTGAATGAGGCGTTTAAGGCGTTTAATCTGGATAGGCCTTCTCTTTTAGATAGAATACATCCTTTTGTGGGAGACTTTGAGCTTTGTAACTGATCTTTACATGCACAAACAGCTACATAACACCAAAGAAAAGGAAAACAAGAAATCACATCATATGACCCCTTTAATATCTTAACAGTTTCTCAGACATCTCAGACTTTTTGTGGAAGTGTTCAACTTCCAGAGAAGAACACTCCAGTCTGAAGTAGCTGTTCAAATGAGGGCTCGATGGTTTCTCAAACTACGCTCAGATGTGTCAAAGTCTGCAGTGAAATACTTTGCTTGTCAAAAATGAACACACTTTTGTTTTGACTTGTCCTTAAATGATTTAGGAAGCAAACATGAGTTGAGACATAACTGAGACCTCCATAACGACTCCTTAATATCGCAGTGATTTCTTTTAGACGTCAGAGAGATCAAATTTAGACTTTGCGGGAGTGTTTCACTTCTCAGGTGTTTCTCCAGAGAAAACATTCAGGAGAAAACTAGATTTTCAAAAGAGATCTCAACAATGTCTCAAACTACTCTCAGATGTGCCAAAGTCTGCAGTAAGAATACGCTACATGTCAACAATTAACACATTTCTGTCTGTTTTTGACTTTTCTTAAGGATATTAAGGAAAAACATGAATTGAGACATAACTGAGAACTCCATCATGATTTCTTAGTTAAGTTGGCTTGTGAAAGCCAACTTATTGAAATCCTAACCTACAAATTTGCAATTCTATCTCCTCCTAGAGCTTTAACTCTACAGACTCCAAACTCAGCCCAGGTCTTCAGACTGTTCTGACTCGCGTTGCTATATCTTTTCTAACTGATCAGACTTATGATTTTCATAAAACTGAAGATTAAAAATCATAAAAATCCCATAAACTTACACTGACGGAATGTTCAGATGAGCCAAGACTATTCAAACTCCAACTGTCAAAATTCAAATCTAAACAGACTGAAGACCATTAGACTCAATCAGACTTCCCTTCTATGTACTAATTCTATCCAATTCAAACTAATTTAAGCTTCCACTCTATCTAATACTATTTCTAATTTATCTAAATCATGCTAGCAACATGCTAATCATGCTTGAAACATGCTATCAACATGTTAGCAACATGCTAGCAACATGCTAAAATCATGTTAGCAACATGCTAATCATGCTAGCAACATGCTAATAATGGTAGCAACATGCTAAAATCATGCTAGCAAAACATGCTAATCATGTTAAAATCATGCTAGCAACATGCTAATCATGCTAGCAACATGCTAACAACATGCTAATCATGCTAAAATCATGCTAGCAACATGCTAGCAACATGCTAATCATGTTAGCAACATGTTACAATCATGCTAGCAACATGCTAATAAACAACATGCTAATCATGCTAGCAACATGTTAGCAACATGCTAATCATGCTAACAACATGCTAATCATGTTAAAATAATGCTAGAACATGCTAATCATGCTAGCAATATGCTAATCATGCTAGCAACATGCTAAAATCATGCTACTCATGCTAGCAACATGCTAATCAATAAAAGGTCAGACTTTCTCAAGCCAACTTCAAAGTTTGTTCACAAACTTTTTCATCTACTTTCTCTTTGATATTATTGAGATCAAATGGAGACTTTGTGGAAGTGTCCTACATCTTAGTCTTAACTAGATTTTCAAGTGAGATCTCAACAGCGTCTCAGACTATACTCAGATGTGTATATAGATAAAGATCAAATCTGCGGATTACAAAATACTTTGCACATCAGCAACTAACACATTTGCTCCTGTTTTGATTTTCCCTGAGGATATTCAGGAGAAAACATTTTCATCTTCTTCTCTCTCCCGGAAGACATGTGAAAACAAGTTTCATCTTTAGCGTTGAGAAAAAAAGGTGGGTGTGTGAAAAATATCTCGTCAGACACACACATATGAAAAAGGACAACACTTAGAGTAGGTGAGTAACTAATCCACGCAGGGCGGTAGGATCTGTCTGTTGGCTTTCTAGGTGTTTCTCAGGGCGAGACACCCGGAGACGCTCCGAGTCTTTAACAAGCATGGCCACACTGACAGAGTTGTCACAGCGACGGCGTTTCCAATAGAATACCTGATTAGAGCGCTGCGCTCACTTAGAGCCAGAAGCTCTGCATTTCCAATAGCAACAGCATGAATGAGAGCGAGGAGGCGAACGGAGGCACGGATCGTCACAGGAGAGATCAGATCGAGATGAACGCTGAGTTTGACCTTCGCTGAAGAGCTCCTGCTTTCTGCGGCAGAAACTTCACATACTGTACTGCCATACTGGACCGCTTTACTCAAATTTCACACAGTAGCTCTGTTACAAAACCTAGTGAGCGGAATAAAGACAGAGCATGCTGTGCTCAAAAAATGCCTTGCACGGAAAAAATACATCAAAGATGGCAGATGAGTCAGGAAAAATGTCCGTTTTTAATAAGTAATGTTAGTCAATGCAATTAACTAATGGGGCATTATTGTAAGCTGTTACCAAATTAGCCAGTGCTATGGTGATAAACTATAAATGGCCAATATTAAATAAATGAATTAATAAACAAACAAATAAAAAATAAATACCATTAAGCAAATAAAATACTATTTCGTCTAAATTAAATACATATTATTTACACAATTATGTCCAAATAAATACAAAAATTAAGTGAATTTAGGCGTTACATTTTATTACATTAATTATGTATGACAAACATATATTTTAATTTTTTCTTATCAATATTATTATTTTGAGATGCTTCTACTAGCATTGTTAAATTAAAAATGAAAGTAAATAAAAAAATATTTTAAACGATTAACTTAAAGTGAGCGTTAGTGGATGGAAAATCATCTAAATCATGTGCTGCATATTTTATGGTGAAATTGCCAATTTTAAAATGTAATATTTTGTCTAAATAATGTTCAATATTTACATGATTTTAACTAAATTAATAAAATAAAAAAACTGAACCTAAATGTAGGCATCACAAACATATAATACACATTATAACTAAAAAAAAATTGATTATGGATATTATTATTTTATTTCTAAAGATCACTTTTAATAGCATTATTAAATTAAAATACACAACAAATACAATTTAAGAAAATATATATATATATATTTTTAAGATTAATGTAAGCATAAGATAGGAAAGGGTCATATAAATGTCAAAATATGGTAATTGAACATGTGCAATTAAATATATATTGTATATGCAGAGTATTTATACAGTGCTGGTTAGATAATGATTACATGTAATCAGATTACAGTTACTTTTATGGATTACATGATTAGATATTATTCACACAATGGCAGCAAATTATTCATAATTTATTGATTCTCCCTTTTAAAAATTATCTTAACTACAAATCCTACTGTGTGTCGTACCGTTTAGCTTTATAGATATTCACAAATGTCATCTAAATTTGCAAATTTGCAAACTGTGCTTCTGAATTTGGGGGAAAAAAATTATGCAAGTTATTAAACACTGGTTATGTCTATAGGTTACAGGTCTTCATCTGACAAGTTGGAAACCCCTGATCTGATCCATTAATTAAAATACATTTAACGAACTGTCTAAACCAACAGTCTTTAGTCTTTTGTTTGTCAAATTGCATTTTCTGGTCCAAATGAATTGACTTTGGTTTTTGCAGCCCTACGCCATTTAAACATCTGAGCTGAACATCGAACATCCAAACAGCAAGCGGTGAAGGGTGCATATGAAAGAAATATCACGAAGCATGAGCGAGATTGCTATTGTGACAATCCCTCACGGTGAGATCCCTGGAGATTCACACCTCACGCAGAGACCAGCATCTGAGGACAATGCAGCAAGCGGCTCCTATTAGCATCGAGAGAAAGAGAGAGACAGAGAGAGGAGGCGAGACGCACATACTGATGAGGATGATGCAGAGCGTTTGCGTGACCCAGGTGAATACAGATGCAGACCAAACGCTCGTGTGCAGAGGTGGAGGCAGACATCCATTCACATGCACACAGTGCCTTTGATGTTCAGCACTGAATGGGGAATCATTGTTAGCTCTTCATACAAAATAAATAGAATAAAAGATGTTGTCCAGGCCGCAAGGATGATTAATAATCTCTTCTTCATTCAGTAAAGACACACAGAGTCACAAACAAACCCCAAACCCCCTGAACTCTGCGTGAACTGACACTAAACATGGCCGCTGACTGTCTGTCTCACCTGTGGTTTGCAGCAAACCCTGCACCGACAGCTGAGTGTGTCGCTTCTCTCGCGGTCAGCGTCTGACAGCATCGGTACAGATTCTGCTCTCATACACACTAACAGCTGACGTGTGCTAAACTCTTACAGATAGAGTTGAAAAAGGTCACAGGGTCGAGCTGAATTCTGAGTTTTGCTTTCAACAGTGCTGAACTGAAGCTGGGACAGATGGAAGAGAATTGAAGAAATTGCGATTCAAAAAGAACGCCACAGCAAGGGAATATTTTGCAAAGCATATTTATATGATAAACTTAATTTTCTGATCAGTGCAGCAAGATTTAATTGTGGTTTCTACTGAATTGTGCAGGTTAAAAAAAAGAAGCTAATTTTCACACAGTGTCAGCCAAATCAAATCATCAGATCAGACATTATTCCGGTAGATTTTCACTGAAAGTATGATGTACTGTCTGAGCAAATACTAAAATAAATACTGTGAAAATGCATTTTATTTTATTCATATTTTATTAATAACTCTCTATTTCATATAAAAGATTACAAACACACAATAAAAATAGTAACATAAAAATTAATATATAAAAGCTAAATTAATATTACTAAACTTTCATATATATTGTATGTATATGTCCTTTTCAATGGACATGACATGTACTCTCTCACTAAACACTAATTAATCGAAGAGTAAAATAGGTAAATAAGTGCAATAAATATCATGTCATATATTATTTTTAATCTTTTATACGTTTAATTGTATACATACATATATATATATATATATTGTACTTTTAAATTATATTTTTAATTTGATGTGGAATAAATTTACTAAGAAAATATCAGTTTATTATATTAAATTAATCTATTCAATTCTGTGGGACAATCCTGAGAACCATAAAGCACATGCTTTTATTTATTTCTGACAATTAGTTGTTTTCAATTGGACTATTACATCAATCAAATGTATTCCCACATGTATTAATCCCCATACACTTGTCTCTATGTCTCTCTCTCCTCTCCACCTGTAGCTGGTGTGTGGTGAGCGCATACACTTGATTGTCTCTATGACTCTCTCTCCTCTCCACCTGTAGCTGGTGTGTGGTGAACGCATACACTTGATTGTCTCTATGTCTCTCTCTCCTCTCCACCTGTAGCTGGTGTGTGGTGAGCGCATACACTTGATTGGCTCTATGTCTCTCTCTCCTCTCCACCTGTAGCTGGTGTGTGGTGAGCGCATACACTTGATTGTCTCTATGTCTCTCTCTCCTCTCCACCTGTAGCTGGTGTGTGGTGAGCGCATACACTTGATTGTCTCTATGTCTCTCTCTCCTCTCCACCTGTAGCTGGTGTGTGGTGAGCGCATACACTTGATTGTCTCTATGTCTCTCTCTCCTCTCCACCTGTAGCTGGTGTGTGGTGAGCGCATACACTTGATTGGCTCTATGACTCTCTCTCTCCTCTCCACCTGTAGCTGGTGTGTGGTGAGCGCATACACTTGATTGGCTCTATGACTCTCTCTCCTCTCCACCTGTAGCTGGTGTGTGGTGAGCGCATACACTTGATTGGCTCTATGACTCTCTCTCCTCTCCACCTGTAGCTGGTGTGTGGTGAGCGCATACACTTGATTGTCTCTATGACTCTCTCTCCTCTCCACCTGTAGCTGGTGTGTGGTGAGCGCATACACTTGATTGGCTCTATGACTCTCTCTCCTCTCCACCTGTAGCTGGTGTGTGGTGAGCGCATACACTTGATTGTCTCTATGACTCTCTCTCCTCTCCACCTGTAGCTGGTGTGTGGTGAGAGCATACACTTGATTGTCTCTATGACTCTCTCTCCTCTCCACCTGTAGCTGGTGTGTGGTGAGCGCATACACTTGATTGTCTCTATGACTCTCTCTCCTCTCCACCTGTAGCTGGTGTGTGCATACACTTGTGAGTCTCTCTCTCCTCTCCACCGCTGGTGTGTTGTGATACACTTGATTGGCTCTATGTCTCTCTCTCCTCTCCACCTGTAGCTGGTGTGTGGTGAGCGCATACACTTGATTGGCTCTATGACTCTCTCTCCTCTCCACCTGTAGCTGTCTCTCTCTCCTCTCCACCTGTGTGTGGTGAGCGCATACACTTGACTCTCTCTCCTCTTGTCTCTATGATTGGCTCTCTCTCTCCTCTCCACCTGTAGCTGGTGTGTGGTGAGAGCATACATGTCTCTCTCTCCTCTTGAGCTGGTGTGTTGTCTCTATGACTCTCTCTCCTCTCCACCTGTAGCTGGTGTGTGGTGAGAGCATACACTTGATTGGCTCTATGACTCTCTCTCCTCTCCACCTGTAGCTGGTGTGTGGTGAGCGCATACACTTGATTGGCTCTATGACTCTCTCTCCTCTCCACCTGTAGCTGGTGTGTGGTGAGCGCATACACTTGATTGGCTCTGACTCTCTCTCCTCTCCACCTGTAGCTGGTGTGTGGTGAGCGCATACACTTGATTGTCTCTATGACTCTCTCTCCTCTCCACCTGTAGCTGGTGTGTGGTGAGCGCATACACTTGATTGGCTCTGACTCTCTCTCCTCTCCACCTGTAGCTGGTGTGTGGTGAGCGCATACACTTACACTTGATTGGCTCTGATTGTCTCTCTCTCCTCTCCACCTGTAGCTGGTGTGTGGTGAGAGCATACACTTGATTGTCTCTACTTGATTGTCTCTATGACTCTCTCTCCTCTCCACCTGTAGCTGGTGTGTGGTGAGAGCATACACTTGATTGTCTCTATGACTCTCTCTCCTCTTCACCTGTAGCTGGTGTGTGGTGAGAGCATACACTTGATTGGCTCTATGACTCTCTCTCCTCTCCACCTGTAGCTGGTGTGTGGTGAGCGCATACACTTGATTGTCTCTATGACGCTCTCTCCTCTCCACCTGTAGCTGGTGTGTGGTGAGAGCATACACTTGATTGTCTCTATGACTCTCTCTCCTCTCCACCTGTAGCTGGTGTGTGGCGAGCGCATACACTTGATTGGCTCTATGACTCTCTCTCCTCTCCACCTGTAGCTGGTGTGTGGCGAGCGCATACACTTGATTGGCTCTACGACTTTCTCTCCTCTCCACCTGTAGTTGTCCTGTGGTAGTCGTCGCATCATCCAAGTGGATGCTGCACACTGGTGGTGGTTGAGGAGACCCCCCTCCCCACGTGATTGTAAAGTGCTTTGGGTGTACAGCAATACACAATAAAGCGCTATATAAGTGCATCATTCATTCATTCATTTCAGAATTATTATGTGCGAGGGTTTGCATGTGTGGGTGAGAAGCACTCATAGAGGCCGTCCCGATGAAGGTCCTTGAGGAAGTTTTGCACAGACTAATGAGGAAGCAGACGGCTGTATGACAGCAAACGTCCCCAGAGTCTCCCTCGACCCAGAATCACATCACCGTCCGTCCTACAGCCGTCTGTGGAGCCGGAGAGACGCTTAGAAAGCGTTCAAAGTTCAAACTGAGTAAAATGGTTCTTTAGAGCCTCTTTTTTTCTCTCTTGTCTGATGATGAATCTCTAACAGGCTCAGACTGTCCTGAGTGACCAAAGAAATGGGACACAGCCTGAAGTGATACCCTATCAAACAATACCAGTGCTATCAAGAAGATCAGAACTATTATGCTCTGCTTTTAGCCCTTGAGAGGAGCACTTAACCTCCAGAACTGCTTTAATGTGGCCGCTCGTGACCTTTGACCTCTGGTGTACAGAATCAAAGCGTATCAGCAGCAGATGATTACTAAAGCGATGGATACTTTCTCTTGCAATGTTCAGAAAGGTATACTAGCGTACTGCTTAGTTGATACTGCTCAGAACACACTGCAGTATATACTGCATGCAATTCCTTACAAAACACAATGTCAAACACAAGCCCTTGTTTCACAATAAATGCTTCAAAATCGTAGTCACATGACCTCATAACATGCTAATGATCTATCATCTTGGAAAAAGACGGATATTACTTCGATTTCATTTCTTATAGATAATCTGACAGAAGTTCTTCCAGAAAGAATTGACTTCATGAGCACAATAGATAGCATACATCTGCTAAAATAACAGAATTTACAATTCTGACCAAACAAATGAAGCTAAGAATCACATGAAGTCACTTGGTTAAATATACAGTAATATTGTGAAATATTATTACTCTTTCAGAATTCTTTGATTAAAATAAAGTTCAGAAGAACAGCATTTTGAAACATTATAAATGTCTTTAATGTCATTATTAATAAACTAATATAAAGCATTATTTTGCATTTAAAATGATCTTTTGAACTACTATATGTGGCATCATTATGTTATAAATATCCAGATAATCTGCTACTTTAGCCATGTGCTGTATATCTGTATGTCTTAATATCTCTATCTGTGTGTGTGAAGGAGCAGTGTTTGTCCTCTGACTGAATAATGCAGACGCTCGTGTGTCTGTTTACAGTAAAACTGCTGCACTCTTTGTTCTGCAAACCGAACAAGTGTGACGAGGTCAAACGCTAGAAGAGCCGCCAGCAAATTCACCGTTCTGTCGGCACATTTCCAGAACAACAGGCCAAACATGCATTTAAATGCAGAGGTCAGCCGGTGCGCTGGATAATTAGTTCACAGTGACTTTCCACTAAAAAAGACTAAATACTGCTTAAAGAAAAACTGTTCAGACAAACTCTGTGCCTTTGAGAAGCGGCTGCATGTTTAAGACCTTGATTGTCAAGGATTGTTTCAGAGCCGCTGTGAACTCAAGAAAGCCACATAAACTCCTTTATTTATTGTTATAAAATGTGTAACTACTGTATTTATTGTTATAAAATGTGTAACTTCTGTATTTAATGTTATATAATTTGTAACTTCTGTATTTATTGTTATAAAATGTGTAACTTCTGTATTTATTAAAAATAAATTAAAAATTAAGTAATTAAAAATTACTTTTCTTTCTCATTAAACTTAATCTGAAAGGCATAATTAATGCATTAAAGCTACTATTTTACTTTTGAGTAATTGACCATTATTACACAAATGTCAAATTTTATTATAAACAAAAAACACTTTTTTTACTCATAAAACTACTTTTTTTTGTGCTAATTTACTTATACAAAATGATGTAAACAATATACATTCATACAAAATACTATTTTTAATATTTAATATTTATTGATTATTAGCATAAGACTGGTTAATTTATTCTTAATAGCCTTAATTGTATTTATTATTGTTTTTTTTTAGTTTATCTCTAATAAAAATGTTTAAAATTTGTTTTAATTTAATAATGCTATTAGAAGTAACCTTTAGCAAATCTCTAAATAAATAATATGCATAACAACAAAATAATTTTAGTTTATAATGTTTTATTTGATTTATTTATTTAGCCAAAATTTCATAATACACATTTTATTTAGACAAAATTGTATATTTTAATATTGGCCATTTATCGGTTAGTACCATAAAACTGCCTAATTTTAAATTATTATATAGAATTTGAATATCTTTAAAAAAATATATAATTTAAATTTCTCTAATAAAGTTTACAAACAATATTTAACAAATCCCTAAATAATAACAATATTTATAAAACAAACAAAATCCATTTGTCATACTGTTCACTATAATGTTGCAATTCCTAAATCTACTTGTAAAATGACTAATGTGATTTATTTAGAATTTCTTTGCTAATAATACACATTTTATTAAGCAAAAAATAGCCTATGTTTTAATATTGGCTATTTATCAGTTACTATAAAACGGCCTAATTGTTATCTGCCAGGTTTGTAGTATATCTAGTAAACACATGCAGCACGTGCTCATTGGGTGAAAGTGAGGAAGTGCATGAATTATGCTGCAGATATTCTGGCAGGATTAAAACGGCTTGAAACGGGTCGTGAGCGCAGATTCAAACTCCACCGGCTTAAACTGACAGCGATTCAACCGAAGAGATTAGCGGGAAACGGCATGCTGGGAAAAAGCACGAGAGAGAAAGAGAAAGAGAAAGAGAAAGAGAAAGAGAAAGAGAAGAGTTTTCGGTCTGCCCTGCAGGTTGCATTCTTCCAGAAAGTGGCTTTCTCCTTTATATATTCCTGAAGTTCTTGCCCTAGCTGTATTTTGCCCCTCATTCGTCCCTGTTGGGCAGTTTTCAGCACTGTTTAAATTAAAAAACAACAGCTCCACTGAGGACAATAACACAGAGCTACAGAAACTGCTTTTGGAGACCCTCGGGAGAGCACTTCAGCGGTTACAGAGTGGGCCGATTACAGCGTGAATATACAGCACTGCGTTCAAGCCTTCCGCTTCTCTCTGTAAACAAATATAGAACATATTTTGCTGAACTCAGAACGGCCTCACGCTAATTAGTGTACTGTAATTGGAAAGCATTACAGTAAGATCCTGCAGCCAGCCTGAAACCAACAGGCCTGTCATGATACATCACATTATTCATCAAATATCTCGCAGAACTGCCCAATTCAACATTGACCTCTGAAACGCATCAAAGCAGGCTAGAGTTTCATGAAGCTAAAGGATATTTGCTGGACATACTTTCCCTCAGATCTACTGTTTGGAAAAGGTCAGTGTTGTTTACAAGAGCAACCCGCAGATCTGATCTGGAACAGACTTCATCGTTGTGGTTAAGTATGGCTCAATAAAACTACAGTTCACCTAAAAATTACAATCAGCTGAAAATGTCCTCACCCTCAGGCCATCTAAGATGTAGATGAGTTTGTTTTTTCAGCAGATTTGGAGAAATGTAGCATTATATCACTTGCTCAGCAATGGATGCCCTGCAGTGAATGGGTGCCGTCAGAATGAGTCCAAACAGCTGATAAAAACATCACAATAATCCACACCACTCCATTAGTTAACATCTTGTGAAGTAGAAAGCTGCGTATTTGAAGGAACTGTTTTTGCTTGTAAACAATGCTTCATCTGTGCATATTTCTCTCCTGATTCAGATGAGAGACTCGTATTTTAGCCAAAAGTAATGGTTTGGAGTTAAAGACGTCATAATGATGGATTTGTTTATTATTGATGGTTCTTTGTGATGTTTTTATCAGCTGTTTGGACTCATTCTGACGGCACCCATTCACTGCAGAGCATCCATTGCTGAGCAAGTGATATAATACAACATTTCTCAAAATCTGATGAAGAGCAAACACGTCTACATCTTGGACGGCCTGAGGGTGAGGACATTTTCATCTTATTTTCAGTTTTTGAGTGAACTATATTTTCAAGTACAGTGCTGTTTAGGAAGGAATAGTTCATGCAAATTCTCTCATCATTTCCTAAATACTTTTTTGCATCTGAATGGCAATGTGATTTGATGCAAGAAATAAAGTGAGAAATGGTGTAAATGTTGGTCTTTTGCACACACAAGAAGATCTGAAATGTAGTGCATGAAACATACACCCCCGTTCAAAGGTTTGGGGTCAGTATGATTTCTTTTTAAAAGACATGAATACTTTTATTCAGCAAGGATGCATTAAATTAGTTACAAATGACAGTAAAAAATGTTTATAATGTCATAACAGATGTCTATATCTATAAGTAAATGCTGTTCTTTTGAACTTTTGATTCATCAAAGAATCCTGAAAAAGTACGCATCACTATTTCCACAAAAATATAAAGCTGACTGTTGTCAACATTGATAATAATCAGAAATGTTTCTTGAGCAGCAAATCAGTATATTATTATGATTTCTGAAGATCATGTGACACTGAAAACTGGAGTAATGATGATGAAAATACAGCTTTGCATCACAGAAATAAATGACACTTTACAATATAATATATTATATCTATAAATAGAAAACAGTTATTTTATATTGTAATAATTTTTCACAAATATTCTTGTTTTTAATGTACTTCTGATCAAATAAATGCAGCCTTAATAAGCAGAAGAGACTCAAAAACATCAGAAAAATCTTACTGACCTCAAACGTTTGAACAGTATTGCAAGTATGTGACATCATGCATTACTTTTTCTTGCAGGTTTGGAATATTAAATCATATCAAAATCTTCTCAATCAAAATACTTGAGTGTGTTTGTGTGGAGCCCAAATGTGAGGCAGAAGCCTGAACTGAGAGACCGCTGGCTCATGGGCCGTATGTCCATCTGGAGCTCCGCCAGAGGGCTTTTCGAGGTCTTTTCTCCCAGATGAAGGTCAGTCCTGAGCAGAGACGCTAAATGATGGTGTCAGTCGGAGTTCGTCGGGCTCCGTGTGGAGCTTTTCAATTGTCAGCCTGATCTAGAGACCGAACCGCGGCTGGTCGCTCTGTATCGCTCTCTCTGTCTCTCTGTTTTCCTCCTCGGGGAAATCGCTGACAGAACAACATGATATCTGCACTATATGAGCTCCACTTCACCAAGAAAGAGACTCGCTGTCTGAAGATATCATCTATATACTTCTATTCAGGAGATGTGCCACAATTCAATCCCCAGTTTAAATTTACCCGGATGCGGCTTTGATTTTCCACTCGGCGCACTGATATATTCACCTTAATTTAATTGGTTTTCTGTAGCAGCTGAATTGAACAAGGCTTCTATGTAGAAATATCACTTTATGACTAACAAATCAAGTGGGTGACTGATGTGAAAATGTCATGTTTGAGAGGGAGAAATTACACTAATATCTGCAGAAGCCAGTTCCACATCCAATCCACTCGCAGACCGGTGAAGAACTAGAAGAAATGTGTCACATTACACAAAAACATACTTATACAATTATTTTATAAAAGGAAGTCTAACCACAGGCCAATGAATAAAATGACCTGGTTAAAATATTTGTATCACCACATTAATCCAAAAAATGCTATTCAGTCTTAGAATTTTTTTTTTTTATAAAAAAAACGTTTATGTTAATAAGAACAATCAAGCCAAACATACATAAATGCAATTATTGTAATAAATAACATTAAATAAAACAAATGCATTAATAAAAGTAGTTAATGCCGCCAGAAATGTAACTCATGTGCTATGCGTACTATTAAAAAAAAAGAATTTTCCAAAACAATGACAAACTGAAGTAAATGCTATTTTTACCATAGCAATAAAAACATAACAAATACACAAAATAGAAAAAAAATAACATAACAAACGCATAAATAAAATGAATTAATGCCTCAGTAAGTGGATTTTTATTCACTTCAGATAAATACACTTCAAATCCGCAATAAAATAAAATAACGAAACACATCAACTAGACTTCTGTTCACTTCAGATGCATACCGTACAGTACATCTTGCATTGAGCATTTGGAAAAATACATATTCACAATATTCACTATCCATTAGAATGAGACAGAAAAAAAGTCAATTTGAGTTCAATTTTTCTCTCTCCGTCTAATCACAAATCTTTGCTGATTATTAAAAAATAATTTCAAATCATTACTGAATTAAATATGATTAATGCACCAATTATATTGAAATGATAACATCATATGGTTTCAGTGCACATCTCAACATGTGCCTGCTTTGACCTCGGTATTCATGTCTTGTCAGACTATGTTATAAGCATTTGCGTTATAAACATTTTCAGCTCAAAAGAGCAAAACAATCATGTTTTTATGATAAGATCCTTTAAATTATAGCCACACTTGATCTGTACTTCAAAAGGCATCACATAAAACACCACCAATCCAAAGCTCGCACTAAACAAACACCCAGAAATGAGCAAAAATGATGGCGCTGCTTCAGGAAAGCTACATTACAGAGAAGAAGAAAGGCATAGCGCGGCTCCTCTGAGAGCGCGGGTCAATCCCACCATACATCTGCAGTGCACAAGTGTCTGAGTGTGCAGTCGAGCAGAACGGACCCCTTTCCTGAGAGCAGATATAAGAGACGCTCTCGCCAAAGAGCCCATGCCGTGTTCATCAGCCACAGCATGAGAGAGCAGGTAGAAGATCCATCAACATTTATGCTTTTGTCCTGAAGGTGTTTCGGGGGTTTTCGTTCGACCTGCTCTATTGGCCATCACCATATTCTGTGGTAAAGACTCGATTGCTGTAAATTGGATTTTATTCAGGGATTCAATTAAACTAAAACCAAACATAGAGGTAGAGTACGAGTGCACATTTAACCATAGATGAAGGACGAGTTTCCTAAAGCACCAAGCTGAACATCAGCAGCATGTCAGTCGTACTTAAAGAAATAGTTCAACAAAAAATTAAATTTTCAGAAAATGACTCACCCTCAGGTCATCCAAACTCATGTAGATGAGTTTGTTTCTTCATCAGATTTGGAGAAATGTAGCGTTACATCACTTGCTTCTCAATGAATCCTCTGCTGTGAATGGGTGCCGTCAGAATGAGAGTCCAAACAGCTGATAAAAACAATCACAATAATCCACACCGCTCCAGACCATCAGTTAACAAATTTATAATTAAGATGTTTGTTAACTTCAAACCATTGGTTCCGGGCTAAAACACAAGTCCTATATGCATAATATTGCTTTCTCTAGTAAAAACAAGTCGTCTGGTCTGAATCAGAAGAGAAATCTGAGCAGATCAAACAACCTTTACAGACAAAAACAGTCCAAAACAGTTCCAAACATATAAATATATGGTAATGACGGATTTGTTTCTTGCTTTTGGCTTTACAACACAGTAACTGATGGATTACTTTTGGATTATTGTGATGTTTTTATCAGCAGTTTGGACTCTCATTCTGACGGCACCCATTCACTGCAGAGGGTCCATTGGTGAGCAAGTGATGTAATGCTACATTTCTCCAAATCTGATGAAGAAACAAACTCATCTACATCTTGCCCCTAAAAACTATGTACATCAAGAATGGGCAACTTTGGTCCTGGAGGGCCACTGAAACCCAGAGTTTACTCCAAACCTAATCAAACACAGCTTGTTCTGATGTGTTTGTTTAGGGTTGGAGTAAACTCTACAGGACACCGGCCCTCCAGGACCAAAGTTACCCATCCTTGATGTACACAATAACCAAGAAAAATACCCTCATGCAACATTATCAGGCAAACCAGTTCAATCCATTAACACAAGCCAGTTTTATTCTCCACATGAAACTGCAGTCATTTCTTTGAGCCGTGCTGTACATTAAGGCCACGTGTCGCTTCGAACGCATGCTGAATGTTCCCTTCACGCTCCACACGTCAAAAACCTTTGAGCTAAAACAACTTCTGTTCCAACTTCCCCAAACTGAACTCCAACAAACCTACAGCTTTATCTTTAGAAGAAGTAATTATGCGACACGAAATATGTCACCATCTTGCCTTTGCTTTCATGCTGCGTACAATATTAGCAAGATTTAAGTCATACTTAGTTTCAGCAGCCGTTCAAGCAACTTTAATGGTGGACGGTTATTTATTAGTCACAGCCGGCCCCCAGATTTAGATTTTAAAGAACATTTCACTAGTTAGTAATGTTACACGTCACTTTATAATGAAATGTGAAGGTTTTGGAAAGCGAAGTTCTTTCATCTCAACCATTAATTGCTTTTATTTCCTACATAATTGTGTTTTTGTTCACTTCTTTGAGGAATAAATAAGACGCTGCCAACGGATGGCGACTTTGAACCTTGGAAGAAAAGAAAGTGTAACGGCTTAATCTCAGAATACATACATTCATGCAGGGCATGAAGCTTCTCCGTCAAATACCCTTTTAAATCCCAGGCCACGACCGACCCCGTCAGCGGAGAGAGAAGTGAAGCTAAATGAGCTTTTCCTCCGTTTTAATTACTCAGGAAATCAGTACAAATCCACCGGCTCTCTGAACTGGGATTAAACGCAGTGCTATTGAGGAAGAACGCTGATTATGCACTGCAGCTTTTCTCTTAGCCGTTCCTCGATTTCTAGATCCATTATCTTACTGTACTAACACTAGTGGCCCATCTATCTTTCTTAAGCAAAGCATTAGCATTAGTGTATTGATAGTGACCGATAGGCCAGGGATCTGTGAATACGCCAGCCTGAAACTGATGCCAATGTGGCACAGTTTTAGATTTAGTCTTTTGAAAAAGGTATTAATGTGATATTAAAGACATAAATCATGTGCAGGCGTGCTTTTAAAGTCAGGATGAGATCGAAATGGACCCCAAACAACCCTTTTTTCATGCACTGGTCAACTTTGGTGCTCTTTTGCTTCCATAACTCATCTTATTTCAGACTTATGGAAAGCAAATATCCTAAATACACAGTAAAGTGTTTACAATTCTTATCTTTAAAAAGTTTTTTCTCCACTTCAGCGGAACTTGAATACACCAAATTTATATTCTGACGGTTTTATACTGTGGGGTTTGTTCATATACTATTAACACTGATTATATAACATTTCATTCCTAAAACAAAACATGCACATTTTTTTGGTAACACTTTACTTAAGTCTTTTACATATGAGGATTTATAAAGGTATTCATTACGTACATGCTAATACATTATATCCTTTCAGAAATAATTGCAACCAAAGATACAATTTATTCAATTATTTGAATGTATGTTTGTCATGTTTTATTGCATTATAGTTTCTGAATAGAGCACAATGAATAGATAAGTATTATAATGTGTTATAACTGGTGTGGTTCCAATTATTCATGAGACAATGCATTATACGGTGCATTACAAGGCATAATTCATGTATTAAAATACTTTTATAATGCATAATACATAAAGGCTTTAAGTATTACCAAATACATTTCACCATGTTTTTAGGAATACAATGTTATATTAATCCTGTAAATCCAGTAAAAACCTTCAGAATATAGAGAAATACAAAATCCCCTCTATAAAAACCTAACTCTAATATATCAACAAAATGAACAAGAATTGTGAGCCTGGCCTAATTCATGTTCTACAAATCTATTCAAAATAGCACATGTAATTTTATTATGCATCATTTGCATTAACATTTCAGAAAACATACTTCATTATGGAAGTATGCTGATATGTATTTACTATAATGTTCACCTGTAGTGTCTTGCTTTAATGCTCAAGGTCTTATTGTGCATGATTCTACATAAAATAAAATTATAAATAAAATAACAGTTTTAAGTTCTGACTTTGTCTTCATCAATAGTCCAATAGCTGTTAAAATAGCTCATATCCAAATAGCTATTCAATCATTGTTTTAGGTAATGCAGTCTTTTTGCATTCTTGCTGCAAGGTGATGCATTTATTTAATGTAAAGATAATAATGCAATAAAGGCAAAAAACAAATCAATAATACCAAATAATGAAAGAACTAAACAAGCAACATTAGCATTAGGACAGGACATTCTGCCTCCAATTTCCAGTCAAAACGCCTCTCAAAATGTGTGCTACTGTTTCAGATCCCCCATAATCCACTGCAAACTCATATTCAGCTCAGTCTCCATTCTGATATGAAACACATACTATGATCCAAACCATTCCTGATGGAAAAAGTCAAGTCCATCTCCGCAGTTATCTCATTAAATAACGTATTGCATGAGCTGCAAACGTCGTTTCATGTTGACTTTGAGGAGCAGATCTGGGTTTGAGCTGTTATTTAGTTTCTAATAAATGGTAAATCATGAGGGGTTTGATTTTTCCAGACGTGTGTTTGTGTGTGTCATTAAATGACATAGAATGAATATTTCATGAGTCCTGGTCAAATCCCATTGCCTGAGGTTTTCATCAAAGGTAATGTATGAGAGGTCAAAGGTGAAGGCGGAGGACAGCTTGTGGGGTCAGAGAGAGTGAAGTGGTTATGACATGACTGCAAACCATTTACCTTGTCAAACGATTTCAAGGCCACTAGCCAGCACTCGATAATAGACTGATACAGCATCTGAAGTCATCTGAAAAACACCTAGCAACACATTACTATACCTTAACAATCACTTAAGTGTTGTTATTCCGAACACAAAAACTAAAACTTTATTCAAATAAATATATTACAAATTTAACTGAAAATCTAAAAATGAAAACATCTGTGCAGCGACTCAAAATTCATCTTTGAGCTGTTTTTAACTGGTTGAATCATTTGAATGAACTGATTCAGTAGAATTAATTCATTTCTATATTTGAGATAAAAAAAAATGTTTAAAAAAATGGAAATGACAGAGAAAAAAAACGATGTTTTGTGACTGGGAAAAGCTGTTGTGTGTCAAAAAACCTGAGCTACTGTCACAAAAATGTGCATTTACATGTTCTGCAATGCTGCATTACATTGTGAACGTTAAGTTGGGTCATAAAGTACAATCTGTCATTTAATAATGACAAAGCACAGACAAAATTATAAAAACAATTGGTATGGTGCACCAGGCTTCAGTCCGTCACATCTAAACACATAACACATGTTAGATAACACATCTAAACAATTTAATAAATAAATATAATAAAGGATTCTTTTTTAAATTATTTCTACTGTACATCCACAACACCCAGATCTGTTCAAATCTCTTCCGTGTGTGGAAACAGAATTAAATCTACAGCCAACACACGTTCATTTACACAAACTTATGACAAGACCACTAATTATTTCTTCCCCCGTGATCCTATATGAATTACTTTTGAAATAGTATCACATGACAATTCCTCCCGCGTTAATATAGCCTCACATTGTGCTACAGACTAGCATTCTTCTAGCCTAGCAGGATCCTTCATTGTGCTCTTTATCTCTCAACACTGTTCCTTCCAGGACAATGACACACAAAGAACGCTGTTAAATCCCAGATTGCCTTTTTATAGCGTAGTCTGTTGGATTCTTCCGAACGTTTAGCTCTTTGGCGCTGCCAGGCATGAATTTACTCGTGTTAAACTGCCTCCACGGCACATTCTGACTGTATGCACCAACACGAGCCGCTATCTGACGAATGAATGCATTTAAATGTAAATATTAGGGAAAGAATATCTTTGCAGAGGGATTTAAGTCCTTGAATTTCATCTGAGCAGTGCTGGCGACGTTTCGTCTGTACTGGAACACGGCTGTTCAAGCAAACCAAAGGCCCAGCTGCTGTTCTGTCTGCTCCACGCTCTGCTTTTTAGAGCTTGTCAGAAATGTTCCAATTAGAATATGTGCTCCGAAATGTAGCACATTACAGCACCTCTATATTCAACGCAGATTGGACAGGGAACCTTAACATATGTGCGCTATGTATGCCAGTATGCAGAATTTCTGTATGCATAGAATAGTTGTATTCCTTAATGCAATCATCTCAACTTCACCTTCAATTTCAGTTGTGACTAATGAACTGGAAGCAATTTCAGTCTCAATCTATTTTTCACTCATTCAGACCAATGAGGTCTATAACATCTGAAGAGAGCCATCCATTTGTATTCCCATTTATTGCAAATGCGTTCAGCCGAAGTACACATGCTCTAAGCATGTTTTGCTAACGTTCTCATTAAAGGTGCACTAAGCAATTTTTGAAAACGCTTTTGACCGCAGTGTCGGACCATGTCCCAAAACACACTTGCAGCCAATCAGCAGTAAGGGGCGAGTCTTGTAATAATAGAGCGGTCAATTCGAGTGTACAGGATATTAGCAGATCGACTATAGATAGAGAGAACTGGAAGATAAAAAAGGGGAAAATATCAGAGGAACTAAACATTAAAAATAAGGGTTATGATCAGGCAAATGTAGGACCCATGTAAATATCGGAGCAGGTTTCCAGCGATGGAGAAAAGAAGCGGCAAGGGCTTGAATCAGACGCCGAGGTTGCATTGTTTCTTTTTGAGAAAGGTGAGTAATATTGATTTTGCCTTATTTCACACAACTTATCTGTTGGCCTTTGTTTAAATATGCTTGTGTGTCATCTTCGCTTGTTTCCACAATCGTCGTTATGTCAGGGTTGTGTACGTAAGTAAGTACATGTGGGGTGGAGATATCAAAATAAGGGCGAGATCTTATTGGGCTATGGCACCATTTGTTTTGGTGCTTTCAAATATCAACATCGTTTGGCAAAAATCGCTTAGTGCACCTTTAAAGTGTCCCTATTATGGGTTATGAAAGGTTATTTTTTTTTGGTTTTTGGAGTACCCAACAACAGATTGATATGCATGCAAGGTCAAAAAACACTTAAATTTTCTTATAATATACATTTATTTTTACCTTATTTGCTCAACGACTCCCAAAGGACTCGCTCAACGATTCATTTTTCCAAACCCATAATTTGCATGACGCTAAAATGCGGTGATTGGTCCGATTGGTGGATTTCATTTAAAGCAGTGTTTGTGATTGTGAGCAGTGCTGATTTGTGTACAGCCATTATCGGGGAAATGGCTATTTTTAACACTCAAAAAGCAGCACCTAGTGGTAACAAGAGGGCGGGCAATATGCTAATTTTTCATTTTGACGTCAACATGAAACGGCTTAAGATTCGTTTTAAAAATGACTTTTTTCAATGATTCAGAGTCGACTATTTCTTTTGAGAGACAATAACTTTATACAAGTGTACTTTCCAATATAAAACTTTGCAGGATGTTTTCATTCACTTAGAGCTGTATTACACACTGCATGAAAGGTCATTAAAAAAAATCCATAATAGGGGCACTTTAAGGCTGTGAGTCCACCAAAGCGTTTTTTCCCGAGGCTGGCTTCAAATTTGGTTAAAGTGTCTTTTTCGCGCTGATGCTGCGCATTATTTTTTCTCTCGAGATTTGAAGAATCACTGTTACTTTCTAGTCAGCCAACCAATCAGAGTGGAGGAGGGGCGGGACTACCAACTGTACTACGACTGAACAATGGAGAAGTTAATAATGCTTGTCTCCGAGTATTTATTTTCTTTACTAGATCGAATTGCCAGACTACCATAATATTGTTATGAAAAATAATGCTTGGAGAAACATTTCATTCGTGACGCGTCTGCAATGTTTCAAATCATAGCAACCACAGCATCTCAAAGAAAGAAAAAAAACGCTATGTTATGAAAGCGTTATATCTGAATGTACTCCAAACATTCCTTATACACAAATTACAAAAACATGTTTTCTTGGATATGCAAATGTTAAGGGAACATTCTATTTTTGGAATTTTGTAGACATTATTGTAAATTTACATTTGAATGTTCTCTGAAAAAATGGTAGACAAACATCCAACTACAACGTTTCAGAAAAATGTTCCATGAACGGTGTATAAATAATGTTTTTGTGCAAACATATTGAGAACATTATTAAAGACCAGGTAACTTGAAACAACCATTATTTGAAGGTTACTGGAAGAACATTTGTTCATAATTTTGAGTGAACCAAGCCAAAATGTTCTGAAAATGTTCCCTGTTAGCCTGGTGCTGGTGCATATGCCATCTTTGATAATGTGCATGCATTTTCTGAGCTGTACATTTTCAGTTTAAATAAGACAATTTTGAAAATAAAAGTGCATTTGACATTTTTAAGAGTCCTCCAAAAATAGTTAAAATATCTACAACATAATTTGATTACATATTTGCAGTTAACATGTCACTTGCAAAGATATATACTTATAATTCACAGCCACTTGGAGAAAGATGCTTTTCATCCAATAATGGTGTAATTCCTTTAAGAATTCCTGTAAGACTTTAACAGAATAACTAAATGCATTTCTTCATGCCAAAATGTGCATTTTAGTAGGCCAACTAAGACACCATACACACTGAGACACATGTGTTTCGTCCAGATGGATCCAGCGTTTTGGGAGCCCGAAACCGCTATTTCTTTAAACCGGGTCTCAGAGTGGATGAATCTGAAAATGGCACCCTTGCGTTTTCGTGTGTAAAGCCATTCCTTATATTTTGTGAAACGATGATGTCATCACCCCACATCTCTGGCTTCATGTGGATGATCCCTAAGACATTTTTTCTATCATTCCCTTGACAAAAAAACAATAGGCTTTTGGATTATTGCAGAAAATAATGTTTGAGCTCTTAAGTCCCATTTAGACTCTTGTTAGCAACCAACTTTCGAGACAACTAAAAGCATTGAAAAAAATCACAAGGGAGTATTACTGATGTATTTTATGTCGTTGAATAAAATATCTTGAGCTTGTGTTCACCACAGAACAGATTCCAAGCATATAACCAACAACTTCAGTATAATGGAACTAAAAGTGCTAGAATACTAACTTGTCATCCCAGCAGCACTCTATACAATCCAAACTTAAGTTTTAATAAGTAAAATAATATTTCAGACCTGAACATTGGCATTTACACCGTGCTGAACTTTGAAAGTTTGCATGTTTTAGTGCAGATAATGCAGCAGGGCCAAACAAATGAGCTTTAACTTTAGCCCTGCTGGTGCGCTCGTCTTCATTATGTGATAAAGGCCCTTCCAGGGGGCCGACATTCAAAGAAGCATTCGTCATCTTTATCGCTGAAGGCGCAATTACACAATTAGGAACAGCCCAACAGACTGCTGCCGTTTCAACTGTGCAGCAGTAAATAGAACAAACATCTGGTATTACCACACTCCGCGTCGCTTCTGCTCGGAAACTAAGTAATTACCCGGGGAAACGGCGTCAGTAGAAGCTGTGGGGGGACTAAACGTCCCCTGAGGTGTGTGCGTCTTTTTCACATGCAAATGAGTCAGTGAACGTGCTCAGCCACCGTCTGATTGGACAAGTTCACAGGCACGGGTCACTTCCAGCAAGCTATCGCGCGGTCCTTCTGTCTGGAAATGAACACAGGGACACGAACGCTGTCAAACATGACAAACACGGGAGAAATGCAAATCTCATTGTAAATTCGCCACCGGCTCCCTTCATTTCTCTGATGGATTCAATTAAACTTCAACAATCTGCTCTCCATTTGTCTCTCCTCGTGCTCTCTCCTTATCTCCCTCTTTCTCATTCTACTGCGAGACACTAAAATAATGAAGAAGTTGAATTAGAACGGGAACGGTGATGTGGGACCGCGGCTCTGTGAATGGAAACGGCAGCTAATCTCCGCCAGCTTTAACACAAGCTGCTTCAAGATGAACATCAGGTGGATTGTCACGTGTAAATGATAGTAAATTAAGTGCCGTGTCCATCAGATGGTGTGAAGGGCTTGTGCCGTATGAAACGCTCTAAATACCTGACGAGCTATGAAAGTGATGGCTTATTTTAAAAGAGGACAGTCCGGGCTCAAGAGAACCAACGTGAGAGATCAGAGCTGACAGAAAATGTCCTAAAGCACAAGAGCTTTACAAAGGGCAGTGATCATGGAGACAAATAGTCCAGGAGTATGATGAGAACTTGAGTGAACTGACCTGAGATCAAAGCCGTGGAGGTCTACAATACCTGGAGAAAGCTAAACGTTAGTATTTCCATTCATATCAATGACTCGGCCAGTGCAGGATCCTCTTTGAAATGATTTGTAATATAGCATCCCCTTTTTCTAGAAAACAAGTGGAATCTGAGAATAAAAATGCATTGTCTAGAAAAAGATAAGTCACATTGGAGTTGCTTTTTATTATTAGTGCATTGAGAAATTTCGTAAAATAACAACATAAATATGTCGGCCTATTTTAATTCCCCTCACTCCACAACAAATCATGTAAATGTAATGGTATTCAGAACAGAAAAGCAATTAAAATAAACATAAATTACACTGGTATTCATTATAAACAACATTTAATATAAACACCAAGCCTAATCTTGGGCTCTAGGCACGAATCAAAATGAGTTTTGAAGGTAATTGCCTTATTGTAAGTGACTTTAGAATTATAAATTCCACCATGTTTAATTTATAAAAAGCTTGACTTATATTCTGTAATACGGTATACAGCAATATCAGCCATGGACTAATCAGGGTCTAATAATATATCGCTGCAGTGACGACGTAATTTTGTAGGCCAGACCAGAAGTTAGCATCACCCTAGTCTCAGCCTCAGACGTCACGCCCACGAACTGTTGGCTAAACGTCTGATCAGCCGCGATTTCTTTAAGACTGCAAGGGAAGCTCAGCTTCCCCTATAATTGTCAAAAAATGAATGGTCAAATATATGTACTATTATGTTAACATTTTATTGACAAAAAATGCGTTAAACACGTTCATCTCGAACGAAAACAATTTAGTTCAGAATCAGCTACTTCGGTCGGCTGACTCGATTTCCTTCTCATTCATTCCGGTAGCGTACAGTGCATTACTCTGTTGAAGCCCAGCGTCCATTGACTTCAATGGGGCTGCTTTAAACAGTTTTTTCAGTGCTTAGAAACAAGACGGTCATTGGATAATGCTGCGATTATGTCCCGCCCACGGATGCTCAGCGTCTCTGGGATGAATGGAGGAGTGGGCTGGCCCGGACTCCGAGCGTCTGCGTGATGATTGGAGGGTCTGTCATCTCTTTTTAATCCACTTTTATGTCCTAAAACGCTCGTTTTTTGGGGTCGACAGCTTATAAAAACGTATTTATTGGTTTTTTTTAGCTTGTTTGCTATACACATTGTCACATATCAGCTTTTAGACAATTTTTTTTTTTTTTTTTAAATAAATGACAAGGAGGCGGCAGCTTCTCGCAATGCAAAGAGACGGTTGGTGTGGGCGTGGGCGTGGTCTTCAGATTATGACGCGTATCACTCTGTGTCTCCATTTCCAACTCAGTCCCATCGCGGATTTTGCATGTGTAGTCGAAAGACAAACTGCTGCAACCTTCATCGTATATTTCACACAATTTCACACCACATTCATTGTTTCAGTTTAACATAATTCCCACATTTCCTCCCGTTGAGTTAAATATATATATATATATATTAGATCGTTTGTTCATTAATTCATATAGTCTGAACTAGCCAGCTAGCAAACTGCACAGCAGGTGTAGAAAGGAGCTTCTCCTGTTTAAAGCGGCTCAAGTCCTACACCCGTAACACAATGGGCCAAGGCCGTTTAAGCAGCCTAGCTCTGCTGGCCATTGAGAGGACACTGGTCAAGTCACTGGAAAAGACGCCTAGTTGGTACGACAGGGTTACAGAGCATTTTCTTGAAAAGGAACGTAGGGCAGAATTTACATATAAATAAATGGACAATTTTTATGATTTAGGCCGAAAATGAGCTTCCCCTCTTTAAAAGATCAGCAGCCGCCACTGCGTCTGATGCATATGGCACACAAAAGTGGAAACACTTCAGGAGTTTCGAAGTCATCATCGGATTGGTTGAATTATACAGGATTTCTGGGAGACGTGTGTGTCGCGTTCTTTAATGTTCAGCCCGGAAACAAAGATGCCATCGTGTTTACAACTGTGACGACAAAAGCTTATCAGGATCAAATAAACGCTGGATTTTCAAAAGTATGTGAAATATTTGAAATACGCGGCATTGAATCTTTAATATACATCCGAGAGTTTACTTTTATCCGAGAGTAAATTTACACACCGGTCTGTTATTGTGGCGACATTACCACGCCCGAAACATGACACTGAACGAAACAAACTGTGATTGGTTGTTTGACATGTCTGTCAAACAGCATCATGGGCGGGCCTTGGCCAATGAAAGCTGCCATGGGTTCCAGACCTCCAGCCGTCAGTCTGAATGTCTGTCTACGCGAGACTAGCATCACCCTGGTTCCTTTGACAAAAACCCAATAGGATTTTCCAGTGACATTATTGCAGAAAATAAGCTCCGTGACCAACAAAAGTTACGATTCTTACACACTTTGTTCATGATAATCTACACAAATAAACACAACAAATAAACACAAGTCTAAATACAATCGGTAGAAGTAAAAAACTAAATGCAGACTATAAACGAACTACAGCACAGTCACATAACTTCAACGTCACTATATCACAAAGATTCAGACAATTCTTTCCGTCTTTATTTAAAAATCTTTTCCCTGAAAGTTTGAGTTATAATATAGTAGTCAACATTTGAAGCGGATCAAAAAAGTTCATCAAAGTTGTCCAAAGACAAGAACGCATCTTGGTTTTAGGATGACTTTGATGAAAGGTTTTGATCCACTTCAAATGTTGACTAGCGTAGTTTTCAATAGCGTGATTACAAACACAATGAGGCTGTGAAAGCAACTAAATGGTAGATAAGTTTACCTGTTCAGTGTCGTCTGTATTCCTATTTAGACACTTATTGGCCACTGCCGTTTTCAAGACAAGTACGGTCTAAATAATACTGATAAAAAATGTATAGTCTGAATGCACTGTAAGTCGCTTTGGATAAAATCGTCTGCTAAATGCATGAATGTAAATAAAAGCGTTTAAAAAAATCCCAACTGATGTAATACTGATTTGTGTCATAGAATAGATCTTATTTCAGGCATGTAGTCTAACCACAAACCCACTCAAAAAAAACTAATTGACTTCAGGATGATGAACCTGGAAGTGCTACAACACTAACTCGTCTCTGGGTTTTGGACTATAAACGTACATTATCCCTGCCGCACTCTCTACAAGTTGCTTATATTCTGGAAAATACAGTATAATACAACAATATCTGCAATCGACCAATCAGAATGCAGTGTATCTAGTGAACGTGACACAATCTGTAAATAAACACCAATGCACGACTCTACAAAGACCTGGTTCCTCCTTTTACATCTTATTTCTCTTCATCTTGAATCGCTTTACTGTAAAAATGTTTGTTAGATGGGAAATATAACTGTCATTTTCTCTACAAAAGCCCCCTGGTGTAAAAGTGACCTCTCTAAAAATACATCCAAGGACAACAAATACACATTACGGAGGTAAAGAGCTGCTTTCAGTCACCTTTATGAGCTTTTATGGGCTCGAGATTCAGAAATAGCCATGTGTCGGCTGTGCAAGAATAAAATATAAAAAAACTATATATTTTTAGCATTCATTCTTTTTGTACTCCGCAATCTGTCTGAAATTATATTTGTGCACTAAATAACGTTTATTTCTAAAGACATCAACTTACACAAATGTGGATATATTCAGTCAAATATATAATTTAGCTATCGTAGATCAAATATTCAGTCTTTAATAAAGTAGTGTGCTTAGCACCCAAGGGTTTCTGTTATTATTAAAATAACTTTACATATATTGAGTTAAGTGTAAATAGCCTGTGGAGAAATGTGGAAGTAACCGCTCGAAGGCTCCTCAGTTATTAATGTGCTACTATGCCAATGGTTATTTTAGTATTTTCACTTCTAATAGTATTTATTTGCCTCTCTACAAAGGTTACAAACAGACATTTTGCCCGAGTCTTCTTGCCACCTTTGGTAAATCTTCCAATTAGCCGCATCAGTTCCTGGTCTTGGCATTATGTCACTTTGAGTATTGAGATGACGCTCCAAATAGACTAGCTGTATAAACGGAGCATGTTTATTGAACTACATCTAGTCTAGTGTAACCTGACTTCGGAGCATCAGCAAAGGCCAACAGCTGCCCACAAAAATCACATAGAAAACAATCAGCCATTCTTTGTTTCAGATTAGAGCTTGCGAACTCAGCTCACTTATATACTTAAATAGTTATTGTAAATAAATATAACAAGAAAATAAATTATATAAATTATATTATATCATTATATACATTATGAGGGGTGAAAATCAGAAGGGCATAAGTGAAATCATTCATAAATCGAGGCTCATCGGACCAGGCAATGTTTTTCCAATCTTCTATCGTCCAGTTTTGGTGAGTCTGTGTGAATTGTATCCTCCGTGTGCTGTTCTTATCTGACCGGAGCGGCACCCGGTGTGGTCTTCTGCTGCTGGAGTCCATCTGCTTCAGGGTTCGATGTGTTGTGTGTTCAGAGATGGTATTCTGCATACCTTGGTTGTAACGAGTGGTTATTTGAGTTACTGTTGTCTTTCTATCATCTCTAACCAGTCTGTCCATTCTCCTCTGACCTCTGACATCAACAAGGCATTTTCATCCACACAACTGCCGCTCACTGGATATTTTCTCTTTTTCAGACCATTCTCTGTAAACCCTAGAGATGGTTGTGCGTGAAAATACCAGTAGATCAGCAGTTTCTGAAATACTCAGACCAGACCGTCTGGCACCAACAATCATTCCACGTTCAGTCACTTAAATCCCTTTCTTCCCCGTTCTGATGCTCGGTTTGAACTCCAGCAAGTCGTCTTCACCACATCTAGATGCCTAAATGCATTGAGCTGCTGCCATGTGATTGGCTGATTAGCAATTTATGTTACCAAACAATTGAACAGGTGGCCGGTGTATGTGTGTGTATATATATATATATATATATATATACACTGAACACTCACAATCCCCCCCCACCAGAGCACCGGTCAACACAAAAGACCCTCTGTTACTGCACCATTTCACGCTCCATCTCTCTGGTGTAAATAATCAATCACTCCTGACACTTATGACGTCATTCATGTCACCTGATAATCACAGCAGGTACGGTCTACAACATCCTCAGCGAAGCCAATTTACAGCTGTGTTCCTCTCAGCTCCTTTGAGAGCGGTAAACAAACATATCGCATGTGACTATTGTCACGATATTAAACTATTCAACATGAGGTTGCTCATGATTTCATAATGCTGATTGGACAGCAGATAAATGCTTCTTTCCGCAACGCAAGATGCATGTCAACAAAGCTGTAACTGTGAGAGCAAAGGAGCGTTACTGGATGTTATTTGCATGCTAAACTGCAACAATAAAGCTTCATTAAAAACACATCACCTTATGTAGATGCTTTATTAAGGACAAAAAGCACTCACTGAGGCTTATTGCTTCAGTTCTCTGCACTGCTGCATGATGTGCACAAGACAAACTTTGAGTGTATCTCGGTTGTCTTGCATGTGTCAAAACAACCTCACCTCCAGAGAAACAGATGACGTTATGCATCCAGTACACACACACCCAGGACTTCAAACTGCTTTAGATGCTTGCATTGATTTTTTCTCCCTATTGCATCAAATTCAAAGCCAGTTTTCTTCTTTTCTTTATATAATCAGAATGACAATAAGGCCTGAAAATAAATAGTGAATGCTGACACTTCCAGCTGATTATATATCAGGATTTGAAACAGAAATCAGAAAGTGAATGGGTGCCGTCAGAATGAGAGTCCAAACAGCTGATAAAAACATCACAATAATCCACTCCACTCCAGTCCATCAGTTAAGAACTTGTGAAGTGAAAAGCTGTTTTTGAAGTGAAGTGACATACGACCAAGTACTCAGAATTTGTGCTCTGCATTTAACCCATCCAAAGTGCACACACACAGCAGTGAACACACACACACACACACCGTGAACACACACCCGGAGCAGTAGGCAGCCAATTATGCTGCGGCACCCGGGGAGCAGTTGGTGGTTCGGTTCCTTGCCCAACAGCACCTCAGTTGTGGTATTGAGGGTGGAGAGAGCGCTGGACATTCACTCCCTCCACCTACAATTCCTGCCGGCACGAGACTCGAACTCGCAACCTTTCGATTACGAGTCCGACTGTCTATCCTTAGGCCTCGACTTCCCCCAAGTCGTGAAACAAACACTTCCCCGAAGTTGACAAGAAACAAATCCATAGTTTGTTATTCAAACTCTTGCTTCTGGCCAAAATATGAGTCCATAATCCATAATAGTGGTCCTCCAGTAAAAAAAAAAAAAGTCCACATCACATAAAAATCCAGTGACGTATTTGTTTTGGACTATTTTCTCTTTTAAATGCCACTTAATATTTGCAGATTTCTCTCCTGATTCAAACCCAAAGACTGGAGGAAGCATTATTATAGCAAAAGGACTCGCATTTTGGCCAAAAGCAATGATTTGAAGTTAAAAATGTCTTGATGATGGAAACAATCATACAACTTTTGGCTTCACAAGATGTTAATGGTGTGAATTACTTGTGGATTATTGAGATGTTTTAATCAGCTGTTTAGACTCTCATTCTGACGGCAGCCATTCACTGCAGATGATCCATTGGTGAGCAAGTGAAGGAATGCAAAATTTCTTCAAATCTGTAAAGAAAGACTCATCTACATCTTGAATGACCTGAGGGCCAGTAAATATTTGTTTATTATTTTTGTGTGAACTATTCCTTTAAACACACCAAAAAGAATATACATGTTCAAATCATTTTTAAATTGGTGCAGTTTTGACATTCAAGAACATTTTTCTTGGGTTAGACAAGAATTTAATTCAACAGTCACTATTAGCTAGATGAATACTAATTAGGCTTTGCTATAGGCAACTGTAACCCATGTTTGTTTACGGCCCATGCAGCTGCATTCAAACAATGCAATACTGACAGCAATGCCATTTTATAAAACATTCATTTAACGCTGATGTGCTGTTCATTTCAAAGCATTGAATACACGATCCAAATGAACACTTGCCAAGTGGAAAATACGAGTAAAAACTGGCCTTGGCAAATACACTAAACAGCTACTCGCCAGTTGGCAACATCGTAAATGACTTAAACTGAACTGTAAGATGATAGTCTGACCTTCACTGATAGAAAACATCAGCGACTGATGCATCCCGCACATCTTCTAACCAAAGCGGATGGGTTATCATCAAAGGTTTATCTAAAAATTGGGAGGCAGTACAGTTGTTGTTTTTGCAAAGATGCATTCAGCAAAAATGCATTAAATTGATCAAATGTGACTGTAAAGATATTTATAATGTTACAAAAGATTTAAAAGAGATGAGAAAAGCTGTAAGAGATGTAAACGCTGATTTTTCTGAACTTTCATTCATAAAAAAAAGCCTGAAAAAAATAGCAAGGTTTCAACTGTTTTCAACATTGATAATAAATCAGCATTTTAGAATGATTTCTGAAGATCATGTGACACTGAAGACTGGAGTAATGATGCTGAAAATACAGCTTTGATCACAGGAATAAAGCACATGTTAGGTGTAAAACAGCTATTTTAAATTATAATAATATTTCACATTATTAATGTTTTCACTGTATTATTGTTTCTAACATGCTGCCTTGGTAAGTGAATACTAGCCTAAGTAACTCCATTGTCAATTGCTAGTAAATTTCTCCATCCACATGCCTTTGGCTGGTGTGTAAAAGGTGCATTTTTGGATGCTGATCGCACTGTTTGAGGCATACCCTGTATCACAGCCAAGGGATAAATCCCTGTTGACATCACACGTATAAAGTGTTTCATTAAAAGCACCTGCCGTCTAATGGTTGTGTGGTGGAGAGACACCAGTGCTCAGATCTGCGGCCACCTTCATCTAAACTGTGCCGATGACCCACCGCGCTTGCTCTAATTGAGACGAACGGCAGTGTTTGTTTTAAATGCTGATTTATTCTCGCAAGCCCTTCGCAGAGCTGAGCGATACCCCCCACGCTGTCTTTAGATTTGCCACAGCACCCAAACGCGCAATCAATCAAACCCCCCACCAATACAACGGCTTTTTAATTAAGGAAGGTCCTGTACAACCGCTACCGCTCACCCCGTCAGAAACCTGCGGAGAGAACCAATCACAGCCGCGCACCAGGCCAGCTGGAGCCCCGCCAGATTGGGACGGAACATCTGGGGGGAGAAAAGCCCTAAATGTGTGTTAAATCAGGCAGCTGTGGGATGCCTGGATCAATCGCTGACTGCTTTTTACTTACAGTTTAGCGACAGAAAGAGAATCTATCAGCGGTTTGTGTCTCTCGAGCTTAAACCAGCAGTGAAAAAACGCCCTGGAGGCAAGCTATAACACCGGTCTGAAATTCTGTTTTAAACGAGCCAAAATTGCTGTTTGTCTGTGAGATCGAGAGCATATATAATGATGGGTTAAAGCAGGGGTCTCCAACCCTGCTCCTGGAGAGCTACGGTCCTACAGATTTCAGCTCCAACACCAATCAAACACACCTGAACCAGCTAATCAAGATCTTCAAGGCTTCTTGTTAATTTCAGACAGGTGTGCTGGAGCTGAAATCTGCAGGATGGTAGCTCTCCAGGAGCAGGGTTGGAGATCCCTGGTTTAAAGGGATAGTTCATACAAACATGGAAGTTTTGTCATTATTTACTCACCCTAATGTCATTATGCTGTTGTTTTTCCATGGAAAATAATAGGAGAATTGTTTAAGAATCCTTAAACAGATTTTTCTGACATAATACACAGAAATTCTTCAGTGAAAATCACCATTCATGTGCACCATTTTGGGTCATGTGGGTCATGTGTATGGAAAGCCAAATGGTTCAGAATTCGCCTGGTTTTCACCGCCGTATGATTATTAAAACGCCGTTTTCATAACGCCGCAAGGCATTAAATAAGCGCCGTTAGGCGATAAGTTAACGGCAGACGCCACAACGCGATAAAATAACGCCAGGCGCTGACCGACGTTAAGTTAACGCCACACGCCACTTAAGATGCAGATTTATTCGCTTATCTAGATGAACACACCTCTCATGGCTACAAGGAATCTACGGCAAGTCTGAGCATCCAGTTTGCTACAGCGCGAAGATGGAAACAATTGTTTTAAACACTGTATACTGTGTACTCTGAAGTGTAAATGCACATGAATTTTGTTCAATAAAATAAAAAATATAAAACAAAATAAAAAAAGGTGTATCTTAACAAATACCTTTTGCACAGCACAAAATGTAATTGAAAGAAAATATATTTATTAACCCATGACATATGATAATAAACATAAATAGTAAAGTGCTCAGAAAAATATCCCTTTTATAGCACCAGGCTCTGTTTTAAAAATTAGCACTTTATACGGTCTTTAAACTAATAAACTAATAGTGAAATGTTCAGATACTATCCACCCTATCTGCCCTAAATAGTATTGAAATTTACTAAATTTACTAATATCACATAGAATTCACATAGAAACCGTTAAAACTCAGGTATCTAACTAAATATTTTTGGAGAACATAGACACAATCTTTACCTGTTTAATGATGACTGAAAGACATCAGGCCCCGGATTATCAGACAGCAAAAGGCGAGTGCAGTCATTTACAGTGTGTTTACACTGCAAAACAAAAGCTCTCCTTGCCATCTTTGCGCTGTAGCAAACTGGATGCTCAGACTTGCCGTAGATTCCTTGTAGCCATGAGAGGTGTGTTCATGTAGATAAGCGAATAAATCTGCATCTTAAGTGGCGTGTGGCGTTAACTTAACGTCGGTCAGCGCCTGGCGTTATTTTATCGCGTTGTGGCGTCTGCCGTTAACTTATCGCCTAACGGCGCTTATTTAATGCCTTGCGGCGTTATGAAAACGGCGTTTTAATAATCATACGGCGGTGAAAACCAGGCGAATTCTGAACCATTTGGCTTTCCATACATGTGCACCATGTGCAGAATCAGTGGAGGCGGGGTCTAATTTCAATATTTGTAGCTCCGCCTCCTTTCAACAATAGCACTCATAGTCTATCCTTTGTATTTCCACAGCAAAGGTATGGTTGTAAGAATTTATGAATGAACCGCTCGTTTTAAAATCTTCCTCTCTACTGACAAAAAAGTTCAAAGACAAAATGTTAAAGATGGCTGCACACTTGTTTTTCTGGCATGAGGTCTAATCTAAGGGCATACTGGATTGGAGATTGGATTTATCAGTGATAACTGTGTAGTATTTAAAACATGTTAAATTTCCCATGACTAACAAATATGCAGCACATAATATTAGTTATAGTTTGTTAAAATTGCAGTCTAAATAAATGGAAATTGTAATGCAATTCAAATACACAAATCTTAGATTTAGGCCTCAGTATTTTTGTGTGTGTTTATGATACTTTCATACATTTTTGGAGCTCAGCAGATGTGGTCACTCCGGATGGGCATTGTGGCATAACAATCTTTTGTTGTGCTTAGAAAAAAAGTCTTAGTGCAAGTACTGTAAATGATGACAGTGTTTTCGTTTTTGGGTGAGCTGCCCCTTTAAGTAGCTTGGCTACCTTGTCAAGCAATATATTGCCATCCACTGAAACTCTGCCTTCTCAAAGGACATGTTTAGTTTGATACCATGACAACCAAATATCAGTATCTATTACAGTTACAGTATCAACCAAATAAGTTAATTAACATCTTATGAAAGGATCTGTCTGTTTACTGTGATGCCATGACAACAGTCTCTCTTACAGTAACTCCTTAGACAATTAACTTAGAGTTAATGATGCGTTCAGACACTGCAGACACATCTAAACACCTACAGCCAGACATTCTACAGATAAATATACAAAATAGCCCATTTTCATTCAAGCAAAACAAGTCTGAAAGAACCTGGGAACATAAGCCAAGTCATTTTAAGCTCAGTTCATGTAAAAACAGCTGCTCATAATAATTTGTTTACAGTCCACCTATGACACATCTATATCTTGAATGTCCACTAATTGAGATACAAATAGGTTCAATTAAATGGCATTAACTCTGTGAAAATATAAGAAGAGCAATAAGCCCAAACAATTGTGTATTATAGAGTTAATATTGTGTGTCGAATATCATAAAAATCTTCACATAAACTGACAGTTTGCTTTAAAACCATGTCAATAAACATCTCAGCATCTCAGTAACACACAGGCATTAAAGAGTTAACCGTGATGCATTTCAGACAAACTACAAACAAAAATATATACCTATATAGGTCTATACATACCTGAGATGTGCGTCAATTGTCAGGCAAACAAAGTCAATTCATGGAATGAAACAACTTCAATAGCTTTGTGAAAAACACTGTCACTGAAGATGTCCAAGCAAATTCAGCATGAATGTGAATGCTAAAAAAATAATTAAACGCATACCAAATGAATGCCTTAAGCACCGAGCCTGTATGGAGCTCCAGCTTTGGCCCCTGGCACACAGACACAGCTAAATGCGTCAGACCCGATGCAGCAGAAATGCACACGCATGTTTGACAGCAGCGCATACACGCGTGCGGCATTCATGTTGACGCATGTTTAGCATGTCAGCGTTGGTGTCAGGTTCACTCACCGCACAGATCGAGTCAAAAATCCGCGTCTATCCGCTCCGTCCTCGCTCGTGTCTCACGGAAGGGCCCCCGGAAAGACTCTCCGCCGTTTCCCTCCGGTAACACGGTACATCCTCTAGAGAAGAATCCGCTGCTGTCTGTCCGCTCCGTCCGCCGCCGACGCCGACACTGATGATGACAAACGCCGAGCGCACATCACATCACGGAATGAGGAAGACGGGTTTCCAGGAGGAGGAGGAGGATGCTGCGACTGGATCCCACACCAACCACTGGATGAATGCGAGCGTGAAGCTTTGAGTGGAGAGAAGCGCTTCAGTCTCAGTCTACAGCACACGGTAAACACGGGGGTGTAGCGATGACTGGACATCCCAGAGGAAAGAAAAAACAGCGATGAGATCTCCTGAACATCTCAATCCATTCTCCTAGACAGCACTGAGAATGAATACAGAGCAATTACAGTCTCCTGCTTCTCAGATTGTTCTTCTGAGTGATCTCAGGTTTCCTCTAAATATGTTCACTAAGTCTCAAACTGTGTTCAGATATGCATCGCTTTGAAAACCTACATTGAAAAGCCAGATTCTTCAAAACAAACTCAAATATTTATCATCTGAATAACAAATGAGATCCCATTAACACCTCAGTCTCTATAGACACCAATGAGTTTGAATAAAAAGGAATCGTCTGAATGTGTTCTTAAAAAGACGTGTCTCCTCAAAATATCTCAAATGTATTGATTTGCATTGCTTAAAAAAATCTGACTCTTTAAAATAAACTATTGAATTATAAATCAGATCTCAGTTCATTCTCATAGCAGCAAGTTTAAATAAAAATGAATCACATTCTGAATTCTCTCTTAAAAAGACCCATGTCTAAATATCTCTAATATTTATCATCCTTCTGAGACCATATTGTCCAAGCATCTCATAAGAAAAATCACAAATTATGTATCTTTAAGATCTCAAGCAATCTCCTAGACAGCACTGATATTGAATAAAGAGCAATTACAGTCTCCTGCTTCTCAGATTGTTCTTCTGAAGAGATGCAGTGATCTCAGGTTTCCTCTAAATATCTCCACAATGTCTCAGACTGTGTTCAGATATGCATTGCTTTGAAAATCTACATTGAAAGGTCAGATTCTTCAACACAAACTCAAATACGTCTCATCTGAATAACAAATGAGATCTCTTTAACATCTGTCTATTCTGCAACGAGGTGAAATAAAAAGGAATTGTCTGAATGTTCTCTTAAAAAGACCTGTCTCCTCTAAATATCTCAAATATGTCTCAAACTGATCAAATTTGCAATGATTTGAAAAGTCAGATTCTTCAACACAAACTCAAATATGTCTCATCTGATTTGTAAATGAGATCTCTTTAATATTGTAATCGATTGTCCAAGGCAGCAATGAGATTAAATTGGAACAATTGCAAAAGAAAGGCGTTTAGATGCTAAGAGGTGCAGAAAAGCTCTCAGAGTGTATATGTGTTGATGATGAAGATAACATGGGTCCGGACTCATTCTGGTTCCCTGCGTTCCCTTCACATGGAGTTTAAGCTCAGCTCAAGGAGACAAACGTCCCTGGGCTCAGCATTAAGGGCAGAACGGACGTGTGTGAACTGATGAACGAGTGATTGGGATGCACAGAGTCGAGCAGTTACGTTCAGTAAGCTTGGATTACTCTCATGTTAGCAAGAGCCCTTCACGTCTGCAGGCGCTTGAGCACTTGACTGGTTTAATGTTTTAATGTGTTTCAGAGACTCTCTATATGAGGACGTTGCATGTAAATGCACACATGCACGTGCGCTCAAGGGCAAACATACAGCGCATTATCAGGCAGTGTAATGGCCGCTCTGACGTCTTGACCCCTCCTTTCTTAAGGATGAACTCTCATTCCCAGCTGACTGGAACGGACGTCATGTTTCTGCTGTCGCAGTTATCATCGGCGCTGCAGGGGGTGAGCAGAAGGTTCAACCTCTTCACACACACACAGATGTAGATGTTTCACTCACACATCGAATGCTCGTCTGCACCTAAAGGGCGAGTGAAAGGCAAGAACATTTGTAAATAACCCATGTCATGAGTTTTAAATTATGAAACTAGACGCTAGAATTTATAAGAGCAAGTTTCAGTTTGATAGTTGAAGGTCACATCAGATAACTGCTAAATAGACACATTGCTAGCCCGCCTTCTGTTCTCTGTAAGCGTTCAGATAAAAGCATCTGCTAAATGAATAAATATAAATGCTGTTCCTATGTGGCTCAGTGGTAGAGCATTGCGTCAGCAGCGCAAAAGGTTGTGGGTTCGATTCCCAGGGAACACACTTACTAATGAAAATGTATAACCTGAGTGTAATTGTAAGTCGCTTTGGATAAAAGCTATAAATGCAAATGCACTGCACAATGACATTTTGTTTTATAAAAAGTAAAGAAGACTTGAAGACACACTTAACATTAACTATTTGTGGATTATATTGTAAAATATCAAAGTGAAAAAGAAGATTGTTAGCTTGGAGAATAATTAAATAGATTTTCAAATTAAAAAGCAAAAGGTATATTGTTCAAAATTAAGACATGCATGTAAAAAAAAAGTCATTTGGACACTTAATGGTTTTCAAACCATGTAAAACACTCTATATCCCATAAGAAACTCCAAGTTGACAATTTGCTGAACATGTAGATGAGTTTGTTTCTTCGTCAGATTTGGATAAATGTAGCATTGCATTACTTGCTCCCCAATGGATGCTCTGCAGTGAATGGGTGCCGTCAGAATGAGAGTCTGAACAGCTGATAAAAACATCACAATAATCCACTCCACTCCAGTCCATCAGTTAACATCTTGTGAAGCCCAAAACAGTGTGTTTGCATGGAAAACAAGTCCATCATTAAGATGTTTCACTTCAAGCCGTTGCTCTCATGTGAGTCCATAATCCATAAAATTGCTTTCTCTGCATTGAAAAAGTCATCTTGTCTGAATCAGCACATATCAAATACTGTTTACAAGCCAAAACAGTCTAAAACAGTTCAAAACAAACATGTGGGTGCATTTCCACTGGAGGAAAAATTCTTATGGATTATGGACTTATGGACTATTATTTTAGCCAGAAGCACCAGTTTTAAGTTAAAAACGTCTAAAGGATGTATGTTTCTTACAAACACACAACATTTAACTTCAAAATATGTTAACTGATGAACTGGAGTGGTGTGGATTATTGTGGTGTTTTATCAGCAGTTTGGACTCTCATTCTGACGGCACCCATTCACTGCAGAGCATCCATTGGTGATCAAGTGATATATTATGTAATATCTCTGTTGTTTTATACAGCAGCAAGATTAAGTAATTTTACCTACATTTTTTGCATAGTTCTGTTATAGGAGAAACATGAGACAAAGTTGATACTTAAATGAAACATAACTGCGAACCCATGAAATATGAACGCCTACATTCGTTCAATTTTCAAACATTATATACTGATAAATGGAAAACATTGACACAGACTATTATGGAAATGGTATTTCATATAATAAATTACCAACCTAAAAAAAATATATATTATAGATATATTAATATATATTATTCAAAATTAAGACACAACCTTCATTTGGACACTTTATGGTAGTCAAACTATTTGAAACATTTCCATAGTTGGAGAAACTCCTCGTGTCTATAACATATATAAACGGGCCACTTTCAGCTTTCAAACTTTGAAAGTAGCTCAAATGATCTAGATTATAGATCTAGATGTTATTTAGGTCAACATCAAAAAGCTTCAGAGTTGAGTTCGACACAGATCTGAGCTCAAACCAGCAGGGACAAACGCTCAGCTGCTGAGTCCATATGCCTCCGATTCTCTCATTCAGCTTCATCTGCTGCACATGCACCTGTAAACCTGCTCTCCAGAGTACACGGGAAACTTCAAACCTTTTCAAAATCATTTCCACAGTTTTATCAAATAAGACATTTCGTCTAAACGCAGACATTTTTTACTTGTTCTTATGCATTATTTCAATGTCACAACTCCAGACATTGCATTTGCTGATGGGAATTTAACATATGTTTTTTTTATGGAAAGTGACTTACAGTACTCTAATTATAGAGTAAAATCAAGGGTGGAGTGTTTTTCATCAAGGACACAATGGTAACGAGGCAAAACTGTTATTTTCCAAATAACCCCTGAACGCTCCACCATCATCAGAACAGAACGAAGCCAGAATCCTCTCAAGCACACGAGGAAACGTCTGGAGGACTACAGACAAGGTTTGCATCACTCAGAGCTGCCGAGAGGAATGATGTGTTAGTAACTCTCAGAGGTGAAGGATTAAACATGTATCTTTATCAGAAATACTGGTCGCCTGCTTAACACTCAAATCCACAGAGGTCACCAACAGATCCTAGTGAATTCATCCCCAGTGTTAATTCAGTATTATTTATAGACATTTGTAGTGGGGTTGTATTTATATATATATATATATATATATATATATATATATTGAATTCGCTTTTATTTCAAGACTTTCAGTATATATATAGTTATTAAAGTATTATTTAAATTAATCTTTATTTTATTTTGACTTTTGATTTTATTTCAGCTTTTAATTTTTCTGTTTAGGGCATAATTGTATTATGTGCTTTTGCCATTTTTATTTCAAAATTTATATTAATCTATTTTATGTTTATTTATTTATTTTAATTTTGTAATTTGCTATATATATTGCTTTTTCATATATTTACATTAATCTTCATTTTATTTTTAACTTACTTTATTTAAATTTGTTTAGTAGTTTTATTATGTGTTTTTGTTATTTGTGTTAGTTTTTTTATATTTCTATTAATTGTTTTATTTGTACTTATTTTTATTTTATTTCAACTTTTCATTTGTAATTTTGTTATGCACTAATTTTTATAATTTGTATAAACTATTGTTATTAATTTGCATTTTTTTTCTATATTTTTTCTTAAAATATTTATATTAATCTTTAGTTTATTTTTACTTATTTATATTTCAGTTTATGTAATTTTTATGTGATTGTCAAGTTTTTTATTTATATATATATTTTTTATCTTATTTTGATTTTCATTTCAGTTTTAATTGTATTATGTGCTTTTGTGATTTGTATTAATGTTTAATATTTGTATTGAACTTTATTGTATTTTTATTTATCTTATTTTTTTATTTCAGCTTTAGTTTGAGTAATTTTAAACAAAGTTTTTATTATTCATTTTGTATATTTGTATTAATCTATTTTATTTGTTTATTTCAGTTTTAGTAATTGTAGTATCTCAACTTAACTTTTTTTTTATTTCAATTTTTCAATTTTCTTATTTTGATTTGTGATGAGAATCCCAAACAAGGGATGTCATAAAGCGTTTTAACTTCAAGTAATTTCACTGTTCAAGCCCTGATATTGGATTCGATACGGTAAACAATGACTGTGCTTATGATTCCCAGCGGTTTCAATGCAAATCAAGATGTTTTCATGCTCAATAGCAACTCACATCTTATCCATCATTAATTGTGTTATTGTAAATGTGTCAGTGTGAATGATTTTGCCCAGATTCTCTCTTTCGATCTCAGTCTTAACCCGTCTCATTCCTCATCCCTGGAAGAGTGTCTTACAGGAAGGTCAGGGCCTGAGCCACGGATCTGCAGTGATTGAAATCTCCTCCAGCGCTCTCATAAATAACCCCACTGCACTCAAACGGAGCCGGGAATGAGGAGGAACGGAGAGGGGAAGAAAACATCAGATCTGTTTGGAATCGGAGGACCAGAAAAAAACGTTTTCAAAGAAACCTGCTAATGGGATACGGCCGAGAGGGGCGGTCGGGCGGAGTATGCAAATTAGTGTAGCGTTCCTTTAGAGTGACTCTATTGTGAGGGGCAATGGAGAAATCTGCTCATTTAGAGTCATGCTCTCCGGCGGTTGCTTGAGTGTTGCTGCTATGCTGTCACTGGCATGTTCTGGTGATTTCTATTCTGTTGCTATGTTCTAGGATGCTCTTGGATGTTGCGAGGTGGTTCTAGGATCTAGATGGTTGATAGAGCGTTGCTATGCAGGTACTAGGATGTTCTGGAAGATTGTTGGGGGGTTGCTAAGGACTTTTTGGTGGTTGTTAGGTTGATAGCGTGTTAGGTTTTCTCAGAACATGCAACACAACTCCTTGTTCAGGCTCTTGTTCTGTCCAGACTTGACTATTGCAATGCTCTCTTGGCAGGTCTTCCAGCCAGTTCCATCAAACCTCTACAATTAATCCAAAATGCTGCTGCAAGATTAATCTTTAATGAGCCGAAAAGAACACACGTCACACCTCTGTTCATCAATTTGCACTGGCTACCGATAGCTGCTCAATGCATTAAATTCAAAGCATTAATGTTTGCCTACAGAAGCACCTCTGGCTCTGCACCCCTTTACCTAAATTCATTACTTCAGACTTATGTGCTCTCTAGAAGCTTGCGTTCTGCAAGTGAACGACGCATTACTGTACCATCCCAAAGAGGCACGAAATCACTTTCACAGACTTTTTCATTAACTGTTCCCATCTGGTGGAATGACCTCGAACTCAATCCCAGCAGCTGAATCCTTCTCCATCTTCAAGAAACAGCTAAAAACACACCTCTTCCATCTTTATTTGACTCTCTAACTCTAGCACTCTCTATTCTCATTATATTTTATCTATCTGTCTTCTATTTTTTTTTAACACACACACACACACACACACACACACACACACACACACACACACACACACACACACACACACACACGCTTAACCCTCTATCAGTTGCATATTTATTCTGTAACTGCTAGCTTTTCTTGAAAAACAAACACTAGCTTTCTTTTTTTCTATATTCTATCTACTTGTTTTCTTTAAAAAAAAGCTTGCTACGTGTGCTGCGTCAGGCTAACCAGGACTTGTCATAGCACTTGCATGATGTTGCTCTTTTGTTGGTTTTGATTGCTTCTATTGTCCTCATTTGTAAGTTGCTTTGGATACAATTGTCTGCTAAATGACTAAATGTAAATGATAGCTTGTTGCTATGGTGTTATGCAGTCACTAGCATGTTCTGGTGGTTTCTAGTGTGTTGCTAGGTTCTAGTATCTGGGAGGTTCATACAGTATTGCTATGCAGTTACTAGGATGTTCTGGGTGGTTGTCAGGGGGTTCTTAGGGTCTTTTGGGGATTGCTAGGTAGATAGCATGTTGCTAGTGTAACGGATGTATGCCAGTAAGGGCTGTGTGTAAAGGCTGTAGTCTTTAGCCTCCTTGGTAGAGCGCCCGCCTCTCGTGCCGGCATCCCGGGTTCGAGACCCGCTCGGTGTGATGGTGCGGACCCGGGGGGGGGGTTACACTAGGGTGGTGTTATCAGCAGTCACTGACATGTTCTGGTGCTTTCCAGTGTGTTACTAGGTTCTAAGATGTCCGTGGAGGTTGCTAGGTGGTTCTAGGATCTAAGTGGTTAAAAGAGTGTTGCTATGCAGGTACTAGGATGTTCTGTAAGGTTGCCAGGGAGTTGCTAGCCGGTTGTTAGGGACTTTTGGTTGTTGTTAGGTTGATAGGTGTTGCTATGCAGTCACTAAGGTATTCTAGTGGGTTTTAGTGCATTTCTAGGCGTTTTAGAATCTAGGTGATTGCTGAGGTTTTCTTGAAGGTTGCTAAAGTGTTGCTGGGGTATTTTAGGTGATTGCTGGGGCATTCTAGATGATTGCTAGGGCGTTGCTATGCGGTTGCTGGGGTGTTCTAGGTAATTGCTAGGGCGTTGCTGTTGCTGGGGCCTTTTAAGTGATTGCTAGGGTGCTCCAGATCATAGTCTGCTACTTAAATAAATTAGCTCAGGACAGGAAAGATACACAATCAGACTGAATATTTCTCAACATGCTGTCACTAAAAGAAACAAAAACAAAATCATTAATTGGTTAAATCCATAATCTCAGCACTGTGAATCTGAAAGCAGAAGTGCATGCGAGTGATATCTGGCTCCGTAAGTAATACAATAAGATGGAGAATATTACTTTTTCTGCTCTTATCATATTTGCTTTTATTACTGTTACAGTGACCTCATTTCAACGTGGCATCTCAATACAGATTCCTCAACGTGTGAGTGTAATGAAAGCCTTTATCGGTGACGTATGACGCGACTGAGAGACTTCATTATCTGTGTGTGTTAATGTGATTTCTAGAGCTCATTGAAATCGAGTGAAACTCATGGGGAATGCAGTGTGTCGTCACGGCCGGCCCTTCAGAGCCCAAACAACAACAGACTGATGAATTAGCCCACGGCTACAAGGCCAAGAGGATAAACCCAAACACACACATACACACACACACACACACACACACACACACACACACACACACACACACACACACACACACACACACACACACACACTAACACTGGCTCTACATGGCTATGCTCTCTTTCTAATTCCTTTTTTCAGGTCCATATGGGCTTAATTAAAGAAATAAGCCACTTTAGGCCATGTTACACTGATTTTACCATGGTTCAGGGGTGTTTTTAGGCATAACATGACGCAGCCCTTGCTAAACCATAATAATGTCACTGTAATGTTCAGCCTCAAGCAGCTTATTGCACTCATATACTACAGTTATATAATACAATAAATACATTTTCAACGTATGAAACAAAAATATACAGAACAAAAATATTTAAAATAAAAACAATGTTTTATTTGAGTATTATTGCAATAATATTATAGTTTTATTTACTGTATATATTGAGTTTTTATATTTTCTCTTTTAATATTTTAATTTAATAAGGATGTTTTCTTCCCTTTCCTTGCTTCTTGAGGAGCAAACAGGGGACAATATTAAGTTTTGTAAAGTAAATGCTTTTAAAAGCTTCCCAAAAAAACCTTTTTTGAACTATTTTTGCTGAATAATCATGTAATGGATACATCTTGAACAAAACTGGAAGATTTCCAGGAAAACAAGTACTTTCTGAGATCAATCCTTCGTTTATGATCAGAAAGGAGTGATAAATGTAAACTTTTTTTTACATTTACACAAATGTCCAAAGCGGAACAAAAGCAATTTATCATAGATCCAACAAGATTCACAACATATTTTAAAGAGCAAGTGACCCAGTAAACATTATTTAGTGATTGTCACATGACTTTATTACATTTCATATTCATTCGCTGTGGGCTCCAGTTATTATGATGAAAATAAGATGTCTGTCATTATATTTTGTGTACAGTGCCTTAACTTTAGGCAGTCTAATCAAATAATGAGACAAAATAGATGTTAAAAGTTTCTTTATCCTCATTCCTCACACTGGTAATAAAAGGTCAAGTTGAGCACATTAAACTTATTGAAATCGAATTTAAATAAATATATTTTCAAATAAAATACCATCAGAAATTGACTGTGCCATAACACTGAGTCTGTTCCACCGGAGTGTGATTTTAAAAAAGGACTTGTGTGAACGTGACTCATCTCAAACCCCCACTGAGAACAATTTTTATCTTCACAGCACAACATTTTCTCTGGAGTGCATGTTGCAACCCTTTCTGAGCTCCCAAAAGCTCAGAAAGAGAACAGAAACGCTTTCCACACGGACATATAGACAAGAAAACAAGTGTTTTTGAATGTGTATCACTATTACTGCGTCTCATACAGTATTATATGTTCTGCAGAACATCCAGTCCTTCCTGAAACCATGCATGCTTTTATTGATCAGATGCACCACTTTCACCTGCTGGACGATAAAACTCTCAGATGCACATTGAACGAGGAACCAAATCCACAGAGACTAGAAGAAATGGGCGACATTAACCATCAGAAGTACAGAAATGGCAATTGACAAGCGTTTGTTGTAAGCAAGCATTCATCTCTTCAGTTATTCATGAAACACACGGCAGGATTCAGGGAACATGACATGTCACATCAGCACGCTACAATTACAGAAATACGATTTGCATTAAAGATTAACCACAGACACACTCGTCACAGGTTAATGGCATTCTGTTCACAAGAAGCACTCGAACCACGACCGCTGCTGCTGCTGCTGCATTAATCATGACCTAGTCCTGCTCTGAACACACTCGAAACCAACTCTAAATGTTATCGTGGTATTTATTTTTGTCCCCACAACGCACTGAACACACTGGTCAAATATTATCGAAAAACTGCGCCTCTACACTCATCTTGGTGTTACTTCTTTGTACTTGTGTAGTTTACCATTTATATGTAAGGAATTGTTTCTACACCAATTTGCAGGGGTTTGTATTCATAAAAAAGAGAATGTGAAAGAGTCCACACATTATTTAGTGATACGTCGTTCAAAGCTAATACACTGGTGTCACATGACCTCGACTCGAGTTCAAGTTATCTCTGCTATCATTTTCTGTCTCTCCTCATGTGGTGTGCTGTCAAAATTGAAGAATGAAAAGGTCACTTTGCATTTTAATGGATTTTTTTGTGCAATACTGCCATAACATTTGCAGTCCAATATGTTGTAAAATAATGTATGTAATGGAATATTGGACACAAGTTGGAAGATTTCCAAGACAAAAAGGTACTTTGTGAGTTATGTTCATAATGCAATACAAAGATAATACTTTACATTTTTTTAAAGAGTGAGTGAAACAGTAAACATTATGTAAGAAATTTCACATGACTTTGTTATTTTTCATTTTCATTGTCCATACTGCATTTTTTTGTAAATGTTTTTTTATTTTTTTTACTTTTTTTCCATTACAAATATCTTAGTCTTTTACATATTAAGTCTTATTTATTTTGCTAAATATGTACTTTTGTGCTTTAAACAACAAGCAAAAAATCTGCCAATGATAGAAGAAAACTAAAGTTAACTTAAATAGAAAACAATTATATTTTTCTTGCCCCAATAGTAGACTTTTTTAAAGCATAAAAATCACTTAAAGGAGTCATATAATGCTAAGTTGTTTGAAGTGAAATGTGTGTTGGCAGTGTGTGTACATAACCACCCTATAATTATAAAAAAATCACCCAGTGTTTTTTTTTATTTACTAAACTCGTTTTCGCTTTCTCAAATCGAGCCGTCTGTCTGTGTGACATCACACGGACGGAGGCCCCTCCCACGCTTGTTGATTGACAGGAGCATTTTAGCACAGACTGCACTAGTGTCTTACCTCAGATCCACCTTGGACGATGTCATCAGCTGTTTCACCGCCGGAGCAGAAGTAGACAAGAATGACTCCTAAGTGATTGAGGTGTTTAGTTGTTGGATGTAATAATGAACATAGCAGTCATCATTTACTCCCTACATCTGAGACGCTGAAGAGGATTAAGTTTGGTTTTGAAGGGAATGCACCCTCAATCTACCTAAATGCATCTATGTTCGCGCGAATCATTCGTGATCCAGCTTCATCTACAGAAGAAGTGAGTACAAGGTTTTTTAAATGCATCTTTGCAAACCACCTTTCCTAATAATGTGCTAATTAGCAAGTTTCAGATGAATGCGGCTAAAGTAAACAGTCCCGAGGTGAGCCCTAGAGAGGGGCGGAGTCAGCAGAGCTCTTTCTCATTTAAAGGAGAATGACACAATATGTCTTGCTCTGAAAAGAGCTGTTTTTGACAGGCTAAAACATGTGTTTTTTACACTATCAGTGCAAATGTTTAACCAAATGATGTTACAGATTTTTCATTAAGACCCTAAAAAGAATCATATCAACTTGTGGAAAATGGGTATTATATGAGCCCTTTAATTTGGATGCATTTTCTGAAAACAAGACTGAAGTTATTAAGTAGCACTCCTTCACAAGTACATTTATTTTGATTTAAGAATTTTTTTTATATTTGCAAAGGAAAGTCAAAAATCCTATTTAGAAACTATTTTTGCAGTGCAGTTATTGTTATAATAAAAGTATTGTTATAATAAACTTTTTATATTAACCTTAGATAGTTTAATCAAATTAAAAAGTCACAGCTTTAATTGCTATTGTTTCATTCGAGTTCACATTTGTGTGTATATATATATATATATATATAAATAATTACTGGACTGCTCTCCCCTTGAAGCATCCTGCAAGAATGTTACATTTTTTGCCTTAACAATTATTTATAAAATTACGACTTTTGAATGAACTAATTTTTATAAATATGGATTTATGAGCAATTGATTGTGCTAATGTTTTAAAAAATAATTACAATTGAGTCCAGAATAATATAACAGCATTTGATGCAGTTCATTTGTGCACTAGAGATGTAAAGATATACACAGTGAATCCTCATATGTAAACTGTGTTAAAAGCATCTGCTAAATTAATAAATGTAAATGTGAGTGCATTGTTGAATAAAGTATTTCATGTATTTCACAAAATGTAATAAGTCATCTGTGTATTGCACACAAACTCTTTACGTCATTTACTCAATGTGAAGCTTTGGCATTCAATTAACACAAAATCACCAAATACAGTTTTAAATGTATTATTCTGGACTAACAAATACAAAGTGAACTTTCGTCCTCACAAAAGGAGAGCATCTATCTTGTTTGAAGCTGTAGGTCATTCAGATTGGAGTCTGTGGCCCAGCGGCTCATGGAAATGGGTCTGTCCCGCTGGCAGTGCGGAGCAGACATGAGCTAGTGCTGGGAGATACTACACCAATTACTCCTCTCGGTGGGGGAGGCTTATTTGCGGAGGCGTTTTTGGCTTAAAATAAGCTAAAGGGGTCAGAAGACCTCGTGGCAGCGGGCGACACCCCGCCCCCCTCACGCTGAGCCTGGCCAATCACGACTGTGGAAATGTGCTGACATCACAGGCATGTGACGCGCCGGCCGTTAGTCGTGTTTGGGCTCCTGCAGCGAGTGTTACGTTCGCTCTATTTAAGTTGTTAAACTTTTACTTCGAGACAGTGTGTGGGTTCAATTTTTGTGCATAACTCAGCAAAAAAAAAAACATGGGTCCTATTGACATTTAACATGCTACAGAATACAAGACCATTGCAATTCCACATAGCGACTCCATCACGACCTCATAGAACACCTTGTCAACTGCAAAGCAATGTACTAGAAAAGCCCTCATAGATCATCATAACCAACACCTAGAAAACCTTGTCAACAGAACTTGTTATCAGCCGCACAGAAACCGCTTACAAATTTTGTTAACATTCAGAAAGCCATTGCAACTACATAGCAACACCCTGACAACCACTTTCTAGCATTGTGGCAGTTAGGGGTTGGCGATATAGTATACCGGAGAAATGCAAACAACAGCGCTATATGTGTGAACTGTCTGTGAGACAGTCTTCTCAGAGCGCGTGAGTATTTGTGTTGCTTTTTTGGCCTTGAACGGTTAAATGCACATACTTATATATGCCACAACGCCCATCTTTGCAAGTATCCACAGTCATTTAGGTCTTAAGTGAAAGCAAGCAGCTGAGAAAAACAAACAAACAAAACAGCATGTGTACAGTATACTGTATCCGGGCAGCTCTTAAAGGGACAGCAGTGTAATATTCCTGCTGTCTGTTATTCATCTTAACTCAAACAACAAAAGACAGATAACCTCTCACTGCTCTTGACTAAATCACTTGTGTAACTTTAGTAAGAAGAAATATATGTAATTTACACAGTGAGGACTGCAGTGTTTTTCATTCATTTATACAGTGTATGTAGCATTTCTTATTTATTTATTGTAGTTTTTGTCCTATTGCTTGAAATTACTTTCTTATTGTTCTTTCAAATCTGCCTGTATACATATCTTCAGTGAGATTTTTTTATGGTAACCAAAATGTTGATATAATAAAAACCTTATTAAAAGATATTGTTATCATGAAATAAAATTATTTATATTGTGATATAATATTTTGGTTATATCGCCCATCCCTAAAGGAGGAAAATGTTGTACACTGTTAATGAAAAATTTAATTCATAATGAATACTTTCATCTTTTTTTCAGACAAAAATATCTGAACATAATTAAATTTACTTGAGAAGCAAAATCTGTTTTCAGAGAACGCATATATTTGAATTGTTCATGTTCTTACCTTACTAAACATACTAAATATACTAAATATTTTTTCTTGCTGTAAGTTAAATAAACTTCTAAGATATATTTTCTGAAAGCAACCATAATCAGTTTTGCTTCTTCAGTAATTTTCTCTCATTTCCAGGATGATGACAGGAAAGTAAGACCATTTTGTGTTTAGAAAAACAACATTTAAACAAGAAAATAATTTAACCACATCTCTAAATACTAACCATGGCAAGATGATGTCATATTATTGTGGAACTCATTGTACGAGGCCCCAATTATATAATACAATGCGGCTATTATGAATATTATAATAATAATAATGGCATTCCCTGCAAAGGGCACGAAGCTGAGTAAATGAGTGAATTATAGAGAAAGACACCGGGCTAGTACAGCGAGCAGATCATTATGCAAGCGGCGAGAGAGAGACACACACGATCTGCACTCGGTCGGTCTGGAGAGATAGACTGTGCCTCTGTCATTACGACCCTATTGAGAGGGAGGCTTTTCATCTAAGCAAACGGCCCATTGCTCTGTTATTAAGAGTGCGGCTCTAATGGGCCGGAATTAAATGATACAGACCTGCAGGAGAAGCTGCAGAGTGTGTGGCGTGATCTTAAGAAGTGACCGGAGTAAATCTGCCCCGGCTAGGTAAATGTAGCACATTAGAGTCCATTTATCCATCAGTGTTATTTACCAGGCGGCCAAACGCTGCCATCATAATGTAACTGATGTCTGTGTGCATGTCTGAACTGACTCCATCTGAATGCAGTCATGCAGAGAATGGTTCCTCAAAAGATCCGGTCCTGAAAACCTGTATTAAAAAAAGCACTCACACGTCTCACACAGAGCCTGCTAACCCAAACTGTAATGGTTCGGGTCAGATTTCATATTTAGCATACACTATTGTACAAATTTGGGGGGGCATTAAAATTGTTTTTTGAAATAAATTAAGACTTTTGTTCTGCAAGAATGCACTAAATAATGTTAATGTCAAAAAGATGTTTATTTGAAACTTCTATTCATCAAAGAATTCTGAACAAAATGAAAACATTTAATAACCAATAGAATAATTGAATCAACTGCATAGCAATGCATTGAAACCCCACATAGATCACGAAAGCAACCGCATAGCAACACCTTAGCAACAACTCAGAACCCCAAACAACTACCTAGCAACATGCAAAAACATTTAGGAGGTTGTTTAACATACAGATAAAAAAAATTATAGCCTGAATGTAAGTCGCTTTGGATAAAAGCGTCTGCTAAATGCATACATGTAAATGACTCTGATATACTAAAAACATAAAACGTTTTTCCTTTGCATTTTTTCACATACAGACGACAACGTTGTCAAAACAATCCTTATTAAAACAGAAAATGATGTATGATGCATGCCAGGCCAGTAGTTGGCAATGTCAATCAGAGGCAAGAATCCCCTCGCCGCTCAAATCGCCAGAGTTTATGCAGGTGTTGTGTTCGGTAAGAATAATCTCATTATAACAAACTAAGCACAGTGTAAATAAGCGTAGAGACCTTCGTTGATTATAACCCAGGGTGTCAAAATACTATTGGGTAAATTGGCAGCGGGCAGAATCACACCAAAATAAAACAGAAATTCTGATATGAAACACATATTTCAAAAATAGAACTAATGGCTGTAGTATCATTTTTCTGAGAAACAATATGTGAACTTAGCATTTTATAAATATCTGCAAACATAATTTGGTATTGTTATGCTTTTGTAGAGATTTGAAGGATTACAAATTTTATTTTAAATGTTTAATTTAGATATTTTCTTACTAAGAAAGTGTATCAGGAAATTCAGGTGTTTGAGATCGCTTCCTGACCATTTGAGCTCGACAGCTGTGCCTTTGTCTCCATTATAATGGCAAGATCAATGAGTCAGACTACTGAGAGATTGAACCTTTGATCTGCAAATGACTTTGTCCTGGCCAGATGTGGATTCGTTAGGTTTATTGCCCTCAGATGTATGTTTATTTGATGTTTTGGCTCAACCTGTAAAAGCCCCTCCTCCAATTCTGTCTATAAGATACCCTGTAAAAATTACTTAAGAGAGATTTCGATGACTGCAGCCTACCATCACACTGGGGTTTTTTCAATAAAGAATCCTACGATCGAATCCGAAGTCTCCTGGTCTTCTCTTCTGAGTTTCTACACTTTAGAAGAACAGAGTTTTCAACAGATTCAAATAAATTATATATATAGACAGCACCTTTAAGCACCACAGTGCGGGATTAATGCCGCTAAAAATCTGTGCTTTCTAAATTATAAGTGTGATTCGTTCCTAATCTCTGATTTAAAAGTGGGGTTTAGAATGATAATAACCCAGGTTTAAGTGCAGTGCATTTATATGTGTTTCACTGGATAGTTTACATGACAACCACTTCCACAAAAATCAACTACATGAATATCCCAGCATGAAGCGCACCCGGACCCGTTCCCACATACCAGAACTAGAGCAGCTTCCCAGCGGACTTGGCTCACAGGGACGCATGCAGCGTGTGCCAGGACCGGCACGCATGCACTCCATCAGTAACGTAATCCAGCCTTCAGCTCACACACACTCACACAGAGACACAGATGGGCATCAGAGAGCTGGCAGGAACTCGTCACATTGTGCTAAATACAATCTGATCACACAAACACGGTGAAAAATACATCGCAGGCTGTTTCACCTTTCAGCAGCTCCACCTCAAGGGCTGCTGGGAAAGCGCTCTGTCGGAGGGTCACAAACGCGCGTGTTTGTCTAAAGTCTAACAAGGTGGATGATATCCAGGTCTATAGTAGCACAGCTTGCCACTTTTCCCATTGAGTCCATGGAGGCTTTTGTGTGGATTAGAGGGGGTTTATGGGTAGAATTTCAGAGGATATTTTGAACCCAATATGAACGCCCTGTTAGCTAATTGTAATGTGGCACTATGTTTGTTCTCTGCATGCTTTATGAAAGTAAGCCAGATTTATTGTTGGATTTACTGTTCAAACCGGCAGACATAGAGATCACCCTAAATATGACATGTGGGTCACTCCTTTAATCCAAGTGGAGTTTTTAGACAGTTTTTTTAGTCTTAATCTCTGAACCGGGGACCTGGAGCCACTAGGGGGCCTCAGAACACTTCTATATGACTGTTTACATGATATACAGTGGGGCAAATAAGTATTTGATACACTGCTGATTTTTCAAGTTTTCCCACTTACAAAGAATGGAGAGATCTGTAATTTTCATCGTAGGTACACCGCAATTATTAGAGAAAAAAACAGAAAATCACATTGTATGATTTTTACATAATTAACATAATTAATTGCACCTGTTTGAACTCGTTACCTGTATAAAAGACACCTGTTCACACACTCAATCAATCAGACTCCAACCTCTCCACTATGGGCAAGACCAAAGAGCTGTCTAGGGACACTAGGGACAAAACTGTAGACCTGCACAAGGCTGGGATGGGCTACAGGACAAAAGGCAAACAGCTTGGTGAGAAGGCAACAACTGTTGGCGCAATTATTAGAAAATGGAAGAAATTCAAGATGACTGTCAATCTCCCTCGGACTGGGGCTCCATGCAAGATCTCGCCTCGTGGAGTATCAATGATCCTGAGAAAGGTGAGGGATCAGCCTAGAACTACACGGGAGGACCTGGTCAATGACCTGAAGAGAGCTGGGACCACAGTCTCAATGGTTACATTAGTAACACACTACACCGTCATGGATTAAAATCCCCCTGCTCAAGCCAGCACATGTCCAGCTCCTTCTGAAGATTGCCAAAGACCATCTGGATGATCCAGAGGTCATGAGAAGGTCATGTGGTCAGAGACCAAAATAGAACTTTTTGGTATAAATTCCACTCGCCGTGTTTGGAGGAAGAAAAAGGATGAGTACAATCCCAAGAACACCATCCCAACCGTGAAGCATGGGGGTGGAAACATCATGCTTTGGGGGTGCTTTTCTGCAAAGGGGACTGGACGACTGCACCGTATTGAGGGGAGGATGGATGGGGCCATGTATCACGAGATTTTGGCCAACAACCTCCTTCCCTCAGTAAGAGCATTGAAGATGGGTCGTGGCTGGGTCTTCCAGCATGACAATGACCCCAAACACACAGCAAGGGCAACTAAAGAGTGGCTCCGTAAGAAGCATTTCAAGGTCCTGGAATAGCCTAGCCAGTCTCCAGACCTGAACCCAATAGAAAATCTATGGAGGGAGCTGAAACTCTGTGTTGCCCAGCAACAGCCCCAAGATCTGAAAGATTTGGAGAAGTCCTGTATGGAGGAGTGGGCCAAGATCCCTGCTGCAGTGTGTGCAAACCTGCTCAAGAACTACAGGAAACATCTGACCTCTGTAATTGTAGACAAAGGTTTCTGTACCAAATATTAAGTTCTATTTTTCTATTGTATCAAATACTTGTTTCATGCAATAAAATGGAAATAATTATTTAAAAATCATACAATGTGATTTTCTGGATTTTTGTTTTTAGATTCTGTCTCTCATAGTTGAGGTGTACCTACGATGAAAATTAGTGATCTCTCCATTCTTTGTATGTGGGAAACCTTGAAAAATCGGCAGTGTGTCAAATACTTATTTGCCCCACTGTACATACATTCATTCATACATACATACATACATACATACATACATGTGAAAGATTACAGAAGCTCTGATGAATGAACGAACGCAGCAAGCGAACTGTTTATATAACAGCTCTAGCCTTGTATTATATAGTATATTGTTGCCAACCATACTATCATGTTTTTCCTAAATGGACTTTTTGGACTATAAAAGTAAAAAAAAAAACATATATATACAGTATCTTGCATAAGTGAGTACACCCCTCACATTTTTGTAAATATGTTCTTATATCTTTTCATGTGACAACACTGAAGAAATGACACTTTGCTACAATGTAAAGTAGTGAGTGTACAGCTTGTATAACGGTGTAAATTTGCTGTCCCCTCAAAATAACTCAACACACAGCCATTAATGTCTAAACCGCTGGATATAAAAGTGAGTACACCCCTAAATGAAAATGTCCAAACTGGACCCAAAGGGTCAATATTTTGTGTGGCCACCATTATTTTCCAGCACTGCCTTAACCCTCTTGGGCATGGAGTTCACCAGAGTACACCACATTCACAAAAATGTGAGGGGTGTACTCACTTCTGTGAGATAATGTGTATATATACATACACACATACATATATATTCAATTTCATTTATTATATACTTTAATTAGGTCATTTTAAAAGTATAATTTCTAGAAAAAAATATTAAGTAATAAAAAAATAATAATTAATTTTATATATGTATGTATCATATACAGTATGTATGTGTGTGTAATATTTAATCAAGGAAAAACTGCTATTTGTCAGTGAAAAACTATTAACAAAAACCCTGTAATTACAAACTAAAAATAAAAAGACAACACTTTAATTTAAGGTGTCCTTGTTACACGTTACATAAACATACTATTATAATAGCAATACATTATGCACAATTACATGCGGTAACCCTAAACCAAACCCTAATCCTAACTCTAACCATATAGTAAGTACATAGTTAATGAATATTACTCAGTACTTAAATGTATAAATAATAGTTTCTGTTAAAAAAGTATGAAGCTTACTCATTATAGCATAATATCATAATGGGCCTTCAAATATTGAAATATTGTCCTTAATAACAGGGGAATATTTATTTGGATAGTTTAATACTCGAGTAGTGCTTTTCCAACATGTAGCATGTGCACAGTCCCATTTTACTTTAATATAGCACACATGCATTATTGTCTCAGTCAAGCTGGCAACAGAGTTACCTGCATGTGTTATTATTTCGATAAATAAATACAAAATGATTCAATAACCCCCTAAACTATTCCGAATCCCAGATTGGCTCTAAATATATGATTACAATTGTTTCAACCAGATGCCTGCTGTGTTGTGGTTAAATGAGCTGCATCTGATCATGTGGAGAGTTTCACAGTGGTTCACAGTCATCTGAGCCGATAGATTAAACCCCTGATAAAGATGAAGCAAACTCCATCAGAGCATCCCCTTCACAGGCCTATGTGCGGGTCTGTATTCAGGACTGATGCAGTAAAAGAGAGACGTGTTGACGTTACACCGGGACGATTTATGACCGCTTGTCTTGTGAGGTTTTGTGAATATATAGAGAATTAAACTGGATGTTATGTGTGATCGTAAAACAGACTCAAACTGAGCAGCCACTAAAGACTGTTCTGTCTTTTATATTTCATATAGTTTATAAATTCTAAAATTCAGGATATAATAAATTCAAAATTCTAGAAATTCCATTATAGAAACTCTGGTAAATAATCATAATGATAATTAGCCCATATATACATAAATAATTAGCCCACACAATTATTTTGTTTCTAAAAACGTATGAAATACTTGCAAATATCTAAATGTATTATCTAAAATTATGAATAATTTATAATGCAAATATTTGGTGACCGTATAGTGAATTAATTGTTTATATTACTTTATAAATCATTATTAATTCATTTAAGAATTATATATTAAACTATATTAATAAGTAAAAAAAATAGATCTACAGTATATTATGATATTAATGTAGCCTAATTATAATAAATCATTAGCCCATACATAATCATTATTGTTTATAAAAGTATTAACTACTTTTAATTTATTTCCAAATGATTCATAAAATTATTAAATATATATATTAAAAAAATATTGTTTATAAGATTTTTTAACTTACAGTTTTGTAATTTAAATGTGTGCATTTATTGTATATCACATTCATTTATATAATATTTATAATTATTAATTCATACAAAAAATAATGTATTTGCAACTATTACTGATTTATTTAAAGATGTATTACATATATTATATTAATCTATAAATACTTATAACTATTAATTCATTAAATAATTATAGTATAAATTATGTAAATATAATCATATTTAAAACACATTTAATCATATTAATATACACACACCAGATTGTTTATATGACTACGAAGGCTGATGCGATATGGTACAAGTCACCATTCAGTCTTTTACATTCAATCTCTGTTCATCTGAAAACCTTCTGTTGATATTATAATATTCTGGTTATGATATTTATATGACGGTGCGTTTACTGTGAGGGGGGAAAACTGAACTGAAATTGAAAATACATGTGAATAGTTCCATGCAAATATCATGAATATATAAATGAAAGAATGAAGATATGAACAGCTGCACTGGAAGAGAGCTATCTGACACCTCCAGGATAGACGCTTATGAATATTAATTACACTGCTGCGACACTGGAGTCAGATCTACTGTGTGACGTCACAGCGCCACCTACTGGAATACTGAATATCACAGATGATGGAGAAAACTGAACTAAATGTATGAATAACTGTTCAAATTCAACTTTTTATTTTGTTCATGTTACTTGAAATAAATTAAACGTTAACTGAATTTTTTTTTAAGTTTTAAAACCCCTGTGTTTTTCCCATCTAGCTGCCAGCGCAACATTTCTCATTTTCTTTTAAAGATAACTTAAATAATAAAACTGAAATTAATAATGTATAGTTTAAATAACAATAATAATAATGAAAATGGCAAAATTCAAAATAGTAATAAAAAACTAATAGCATCTCAAGGATACTAAAATAACACTTATACATATACAAGTACTTACTGTATGTACTTATAGCTGGGAGACTAATAATAATCAAATAAATAAAAGAGAAGAATCCATTTGTGATGTAAACATGATGTAAATAGCCCGCTTTGCTCTGCATCTTTTCATTAGAAGTCATGCCGGAAGAGCTTGTTAGTGCTATAATCAAACAGAGATATGAGAGAGATGTGCTCGTGCTGTTGACTCCAGGGTCTTCATCTGGGATGTGCTGCGTCACTCATTAACATTCACTGTATGTGTGGACAAAGTCCTCAGACAAATAAACGGGGAAATAGGGCCGGATCTTTACATGTAACTTTATCCATTTGTTATTCTGTCAAATATAATGCTCTGGATGGTAAGCATCTGAACTTATGAGAAATAAATCCTGTAAATATTTGCAGCATGTTAAACACTGAAAGCCTAATTCTAGTAAATAATCAATGATAATAATTAGTCCAAAACATACAATAATTGTGCTTATTATATAATTGTAATTTAGTTGCAAATATCTATAATTATGTAAAATTATCAATAACTTATTGACTTTTTGTTTTGTTTTAGTACATTAACTGAATATTATAATATTAATTATAAATGTTTGCAATAATATATACATACACACACACACACACACACACACACACACACACACACACACACACACACACACACACGCACACGCACACGCACACAGGCACACACACAAACACACACACAGAGGCACACACACACACACACACACACACACACACACACACACACACACAGGCACACACACACACACACACACACACACACAGGCACACACACAGGCAGGCACACACACACACACACACACACACACACACACACACACACACACAGGCACACAAGCACACACACACACAACAATAATAGTAATAATAATAATACTTAGCCTACACATAGATTATTTTGTTCATGAAAGTATCAAACACTCGTAATTTGTTGGAAAATATATTTTATTTATTTATAATTATTAATCATGCAATAGTTATTAATACATTAAATAATTATACTTTTAACTACATTCATGTTATATTTAATATATACTATAATATTAATACAGCCTAATTCTAGTAAATTATAATAATTATCCTATACATTTTTATAAAAGTATCATATAAAAGCTAATATCTATCATTAATTCAAACTATTTATAATTGATTACAAATATTCTGTAAATTATTGTATTTATTATATTAATTCATAAATATAATTATATAATTAGTTCAAGATTAAACAAATACATAAACATTAAATACATATGATAATATTAATATAGAAAATACATACATTAAATGACATAATGATAATATTAATATATCCAAATTCTAGTAAATCATCAGTGATAATAATCAGCCTTTACTTAATATATTTTTATAAAAGTATCAAATCCTTGTCATTTATTTGTAAAAATCTAGCCTATAATTCAATATTTAGAATATTAATATTGTATGTATGCATGCACAATTCATTCAATAATTCTAGTATACCCCAAACTAATATAATATTCGATATATGTATACATTAAAAAAACTTCTATTACGAGTGTTTATCGATGATAACTGGATCACTGAGAGGTAATGTTTTACTGAACGGCTCGGAGTCGCTCCTCCGCACGCGGTGTTTTCCCGTACAGCACAGCAGGACTCCCGCGGCAGGAGTTATTTTAGGACGCCGCTGGAGCTGCTGGTGACCCGGTGACGCTCGGGCGGGTGTGGAGAGCGACGCCTCGGCACAGACCCGGAGCCGAACAGCAGCTGCTGTCAGACACATCATTATTGATGAGCACGTTCAGAGTCACGAGCTTCGCTTTCACATTCTCGCACCTCGGACTGACCTGACGGACCACGAGCGTCTCACTCACTCCACGCGAGATTAACACGCGCGCCGAGCACAGAGGGAGCCTGGAGTCTCCGGCGCGCGATCCCGGTAAGACGCGCACGTATTCAAGTGTTTATTACATTTCATTTATGGCGGTCTCTTAAAATGTTCTAGAACTTTTGATGCTAAAACCACTTAAAGCCGGTGGATAATTCATTATATTAGTCGCGCGCAGAAGAGTTTGGAATCCTAAAAACGCGTTAAAGTAACTTGAACTTTGCGAAGTCTGTCGCAAACCTTTCACAAGATTGATGCACATTAAACTCCAAATATCTAAATATTCCAGTCATTCCAATGTTTGAAATTCAAACTCTTTGTGTGCATGAACTGATCATTTCTTAAGCATCTTGCACTATTATTTGTTATAGTGAAATATGATCAAGAAATACAAACTAACCCATTTAACGGAACACTTGAACGTTTAATTGCTAATATATACGTCAAATTGTGCCAATATTCAATGCAATGTTTATTGCAGTTCTTTATCGTTTAATTTACTTACTGGTTTAGTTGAAACTCAAAACCGAGTTGTGTAAATGACAGAAAATATTGTGGCAGTTTATATGAATGTCAACAAAGCTGTCGTTGAAAAATCCCAAACATGTTTACTGGTATTGACTAGTCTTCAGTTTGGTCATGTTGATGTTTTCTCACATGCTTTGGGTCTTTTTCACGTTCTAACAGTCTGGCAGTCACATCACTGTTTGCCAAATGAGTGACAGATAAACAGGACATTAAACTGTGATGCTATCTCACAAATGATATTTGGCACACAAATGTTTGCGCCGGTGATGTTGAGCTGGAGGAGGTACTGACAGGAGTAAAAGCGTCCTGGAGTGAAGGGTCAGAAATAGCAGCGTGTGACATGAGCAGCACAGGTGCAGAGAAACATCATCTGAACTTCAGCTCGGTGCGCTTCTCTCTCACTACTGGAGCTGGAGCAGTGTTTACTGGGCTTCTGTCGGCTGCATGCTTTACCTGCTGGAGTACAGTTTACTAGGTTATGGTATGAAGGTTTATACCTGCTCTTTAAAGATCTGCCGAGCATGTTTACACACAGATTTCTCAGCACTGGGGTTATTTCTGGGGCAGAAAGTGTGCTGCCACCAAAAAAAAGTGACATCCTTCTTCATCCTGAAAAACAATTAGTCAGAGAGTGATATTAACACATAAATGGTTACCATTTCTATTCACAAAACATTGATATTTTGCTATATAATATAACATCTTATAATATAAAGAATAATATCTAATTTTCAATATAAAATATTATTTCTTGCACCATGCAATTCTGAAAAAGTAAATTATGTAATGCAAAAAGTTGTTGAGTGCACAAAAATGTCAAACTGATGTCATACAGATGATTTAGGAGTAGCTCACCCAAAAATTGCAATCGAGTGAATGGGTGCCGTCAGAAAGAGAGTCCAAAGAGCTGATAAAAACATCACACCACTCCACTCCAGTCCATCAGCTAACAGCTTGTGAAGAGAAAAGCTCTGTGTAAGAAACAAATCCATCATTAAAGTGTTTTTAACTTCAAAATGTTGCTTTCTGCTAAAATGAATCCTCTATCTATAATGATGCTTTCTCCAGTGAAAAGTCATCTGGTCTGAATCAGGAGAGAAATCTGCACAGATCAAACACTGGTTAAAAGCCAAAACAGTCCAGAAGAGATAAAACCATAAATGTTGGGGAATTTTGATGAGAGAAAACTACAGGAGATGGACTTGTTTAACTGGAGGAAGTATTGACTCTAATAACCCTTTCAAATAACAATGTTTGGCTCCACTGGAGATCCTCAGTTGGTTGTATGGTTCTTGGGTTCCTCAGATCAGCATTCATATGTCTGTTGAGGCAACAATTCATAGATGGTTTTCATTAGAAATGAGATCGTTTCTCTTATCAAGCTGTAAACCCTTCACAGTTGTAATTAGAATGATTATTTCTAATAAACAACCCCAGAAGGAAGTCTAATAATTCATACAGCATTGCCTCCTGAAAGAGCAGACATCATTTGAACCATTTAAAGCCTGCAGTACCACATTTGATCGATTTATAAAACCTGTCACACACAATATACGACATGCCTTCTGTCATCTGATTGATAGTTTAGACTTTTTACCAAATAAAAGGCCTTTTATAATTGTACAAACATCCACCTTCAGCTCGTACTGCACGTGTACTTTTGCTGTGAAATGTTCATAAAGGAAATACAAGAATAACGTTTATAGTGTTAGTAATATTTCAAGATGATGTGTTTAAATGTATGAAATATGATCCATCAGGATTTTGAGGAGTGTGTATTTGTTCCTCTTTCAGTTATCATTGTGTTTTATCGAATTGCATTATATGTTTTGATCACAAAATTAAGCATTTAAATAACTTACTAAGACATATTATTGGGATATACAGAGTGATAGCTGATATGATATAATTTTATAAGTATCTGCTATACTGGGATATTATGTGCCATAAAAGCCTGATGTATCAAATATGATACTAAAAAAAAAACCATGCAAACTTTTGATATTTATATGAAATGTCTAGCGGTTCTGTTATAAAGAGAGTTTCTTCTACAGGGTTACAGCTCCAGTGATTCTGGATGAGAGTTTAAAGCTTCATTACCATGGTTTGCTGTAGTCAGTAAAACCAGAAAATACCCGAAGAGGCTTGTTTGTTTCTGACACAGTGAAGGTCTTCAGAGCCTCGTCTGCGTTCCCAGAGAGAGCGCTTCTGTCCGGATAATGACGATTGATTGCTCTTGTGAGCCGTTTGCTTCTTTTACTCATTTCACGTCAGCAACATCTCTCACGTTTTCCCCCTCGCTCTCAGCTATGACTAGCCTACTGCACACCATGCTACATACTACTTAAAACATATAGTATTTCCAGGAGTGCACATTATGTAATGATTTCAAACAGTAGTATACATGCTTTATCATCACACAATCACATTTCACTGTTTCATTTAGCAGATAGCATCCAGCTATCATGTAGGTAACCTCTACAGAACAAGAAGTGTGCTTAATTGTTTTTCAAATATACTAAACTTTATCTTAAATGCTTGTCAGCAGTACACTGTAGCCATGTTTCAAAGTAATTATAAAACTACATATAAACATGTACTTAGGTCAAGTTAATATACATTTAAACTAATGCATTGTAACTTTTCTTTTCTTTCTTTTTGTTTTTAGAATAGCCACAAATGAGGGTTTTTCACAAAGATCAAACAAAGCATTACATGAACTTCATCAACCAGTATTTATTTTTTGTTACATTTATTCACCCAATGTCACAGTCTGTTTCCCTCTGCCTTTTGTTTCCCTGCCCATATTTGGTTTCCCTGTCCTAGTTTCCTGTCATCATTAGTTAATTAGTCTCTGTTTGTATCTTGATTTCGTCCCAGGTGTTTCCAGTTATGTCTCCCTTCATATAGTCTGTTCTGCCCCATGTTTCCTGTGGGTTATTGTTAATGTCTGATTGTCTTAGAGTGTGTGTACCTGTCTCCAGCGATCTCTGTATCGTGTTCATTAAAATATTTAAAAGAAGTTCCGTGTCTCCTCGTCCCGTGTTCCTGGCTCTTCCATGCAACCTCTGGACTGATTCGTGACACCCAATGATAAATATGTTCAAGTGTCAAATTAATTATATAGAAAAAAGAAAAAAGAAATTAAACAACAAATCTCGAAACCTAGTCTTTGATTTTATACCAAAGAAATCGTCTTAAAGTTCTTATCTGAGAAACGATGCTCGATCCTGTGGCAAAAATGAGTTATTCTTTCCAAAGAAAAACATTGAGTGCATTGAAAATACAGTCTCCGCTTTACAGTTGATCACTCCGACTGATAGCTTTTGATGAATGAGTTGTTCCACTCCAAACAGTACTCAATTTAAACAGTCCCAATCAGACATGATTGAATGAAATTAGAGGGAAAAAGAAAAAGTCCTTCTGTTGAATTTAAAACCAAAAACAAGCATAAGCATTCCTCTCATATTGTAAACAAAAGAAAAACGACAATATTTCCAATATACTCACATGTTGAGCTTAAAACCAAAAGTTTCCCAACTAGGACTTTTCAACCTAACAGTTCAAGGTAGCTCTAAAGAAACATGCCTTCCTTCTACCCAAACTGAACTACTTCTTCATACAACTGCTCACCTTTTACACAGTCCAGGTGTGTCTAACGAGCGCCCTCTTGTGCCTCGTAGTATTAACACCTAGAATTCTTAATTGCATTCCTCTAAGGCTATGGAAAAACTGTGACAGACATTTCACTCTGTTACAGCATTATCAATTAATTGCAATTAAGTGCCCAAAATCATTACAATCAATTCACACTTACTGATATATATTTTTAAGTTATTATTTCCATAATAATTACTCTTTTTAAAGTATCCTAAAGCCTGATTTTTTAAAGGGGGTGTAATAATGCATGCAGAAACTGCACATACTGTATGCACAATATTCATAATGCATACCGCAGTAATTCTGAACATGAGGTTATGAACATATCTCTTTTTCTTTGTAAAACAGATGCTGGTTTGTGTGACTCGTAAAACAAAGAGGCAAATAAAACAAATACAAGCAACATACTCCAAAATATAAAGACTCCAATAAAACATAATAGCCTGATGACAAAAGCTTACGTGAAAATATAACTTTTTATTATCTAGTTCTCTAGAAAAGCATTAATGTGCTAGTGCTTGACCCTAGAAACTAAAACACTGATCTGAAGAACCTATAAAAACTTTAATAAGGTGTCAAGAACTTTTAGATCTCCAAAGATACACATACTATTTAAAAGTGTAGGGTTAGTAAGATTTAAAAGAATAAGTCTTACCGAGGAAACGGCTCGATCAGGACTCTGGCTCATCACAGATACAGTCTAAACGTGTCTCGATAATAAAAGGGTCCTGTGCTGGAAAGAAGAAGTGTAGAGGCACAAATATCCATTTTATTCATGGTTCATGTAATGCTTTGTCAAGAAACCAAACTTGATTTAGATAAACATCTTAATAATGACTTTACAACGTAACTAAAAACTATATAAGAAGAGGAAACAGAAAACAACATAACACCAAAGCAAACGACAGCGTAGTGTATCATCTTAAAGAAAAAACTAGACAAGATGAGAAGGAAATAACATGTTCGATCTTCTGTGAATAAATTCATTATATAACAGGATCAAACGAAGGTTTACCGTGATGTTGTGAGAACGATCACAGATGACCGCTGATGCTTTGGACGGAGGAAGATGATCAGATGGTCAACTTATCTTTTTATTATATATTTATACATGATTCCACATGATTCTGCTAGTTTAAAGTTGTTATCAGTGGAAATATACAAAAAGGTCAAAAGGTCAGGAAACGATCTATTAGTAAGTGAAAAAAGATGAATTATGAAATGTATCAGGACTCGACGAAACACAACATCTATATTTCTATGTGTTTACTGATTGATCTGTTGTTTAATATCTCTTCAGATTAAAATTAGCCTACAACATCTACATTAGTTCCTTTAACCAAAATCTGCACAATATGGCCTGTTCAGAGGGTGTAGACTAACGTTACACCACTAGTGATGGTACACTAACCGGTGAACATCATAGACCCGTAACATGAAGTCTTCTTCAAAAGATCGGCAGCGTCAAGTTCAGAAAGATTAAATATGGAGAATTAATACAATCTGTATTTCTATGCTTATAAAAGTATAATGTTATTAGATTAGCAGCACATTAACCTCAAACTCCATGAAGCGCAAAAGAGCGTTTTCAGCAGTTTGCTATATATTTATAGCATATTTATAGGGATTTGATAAAAAATCTGCAGTAATGTTTTAGCCATAAACCAAACTAACTAGTTCTAAAACTAATCACAAAATTACAAAAACTTGATTTGAAGTCAATTGTGTTATACAAATATTTGAATTTGTCTAACTTCATTACACACACACACACACACACACACACACACACACACACAAATTAGATTTAAACATTCACATTTACATATAAAATAATTCATCATTAAATACAATGTATTTATGTTTTTATTTATTGTGAATATATTAGGAGACGAACTTGACTCCCAGTGCTTTATTGGAGTAAATGGCTCGTTCTATCTACAATCAGAATTGTTACAGTATAAAGAAAACACTGTGATCCGTCCATCAGAGAGCAGTAGTTCAGCTGTTCTTGTCTCTATGTCTGCGAATTTGAGTGTGGAGGCAAATTATGAATGACAGAACACCTGATGCCATCATACAGGGCAGTAATGAAACTTTTCCCTCAAAGAAACGGATACGATTTGGACTAGAATATAATCTGACAGCCTTTTAAGCTCCAGTTCAGCTCAGAATTTTCAAGGAGGTAGCAACAGAAAGTGGAGCTGAAATGTGAATTTGAAATGAATTGGGATTCCAAGAAATTCATAACTGTTACTTTTAACAAGAAAAGTGAAGTTCGCCAAGACAAACTTTAAATGTTGCTTAAACAAGGATTTAACAAAGGCTTCCTTGAACAGCAGATAAGTAAATTCCTCTTCCTGTCAATCCTAAATTCAGTTCCAGTTCAACTTCCTGTGGGTTGAGGCTAATTCAATTCAAATTCACACTAATGATTTGAAAAAGAGGCAATTTTTATGAATTTTGCACAACCCTGGCAGGGTTTTGAGTGTTGCTAAGCATTGCAAGGAACTGTCTTCTATGATATTATACTGTAAAATGAAATGTATTTTGAGTTGAGTTTTGAGCTCAGAAAAATCCCAACTAAACCTCAGAAGAGAACAGCTGAAGCCCAGAGAGCCACACAAACACATGCGGATGTTGTAAAGTATCTCATTACGTGCGAAGCTAACCATCTCAAGTAATCTCAGATAGACCTCTGCTCCCCGTCTCTCAAACGAATGGCAGGACAGCAGGACACAGATCCCCGCCGTGTGTCGCATTACTGCCTGTAATATTAACATGATTTCAGATCTGTGCACTCATCAACAGTCAGGAATTACAGTGGTCTGTGATCAGCTCGCGCCGAGGCCGATCACACTGTTTATCATCCAAACACCCGCTGTGAGTGTTACTCTGCACCTGCTGCATCAGATGACAAACAGACCCAGCTTCACAAAGGAGTTCGTCAATCACAGACAGCTAAAATGATTAGGATTTGAGAGTTAGTTCATCCAAAAATAAAAACTGCCATCATTGACTCATTAAAAACCTCAGATTTTAATTTTTCTGTGAAACACAAAAGATATTTAGCAGAATGTTCAAGAAGGTATTTAGCAGAATGTTACATTAAATTTACCATAAAAGTCATCCATATGACTTGTGCATGATATTCAAGATGTGAGAAACAATCATAACAGGAAAATTATAAACTTTTTGAATTTTCTTTTTTTTATTCCAATACCCCTAAAAATTTGACACTATTGTTGCTTTTTATTATAGTTTCAAATCTACTAAGAATGCATTTATACAAACTTAAAATGCTTCTCTCCAGGGTTAACCAAAACTAAAACCGTTTCTTTAATTGAAATGAGAACTTTAACTGAACTCAAATAAAATATTTTATTTCATTTCATCTTGTCATTTCATCTACTGCCAATGCAACATTTCTCATTTTCATTTAGTCCATGATGTAATAAATTAACAAAAACTGAAATAAAATGTATATAGAAATATTAAAATAATGAATAAAATACAAAAAAACACAACAAAATTACTCAAACTAAAATGAAAACAGAAAAATATATAAAGGAAAACTAATTCAAAATATTAATCAAATCTATATTAGTATCTCAATGATAATACATTGCCCCGGTTCTTGTCCCAAAAACAGCAGAAACTGAGTTTATAAATGTTTTCTTCTTCAAATTAAACTTCTATTTTGCTACTCTACCTTTAAGACATTTATAATATGTGCAAATAAACACTATAAGATTCGCTAGCTTTTTTCATGTGGAATGAGTAATAAAATTAGCATGAGGCATCACAACTATGATGATTTCTGCACTGCAATATATATATATATATATATATATATATATATATATATATATAAATATTCAAAGTATTTTATTCTTAAAAATATAGATAACAAGTGCTGTTTTCTGAAAAATGGATCAAAATTAATTAACTTGATGCTGTGTGTTTTAAACAAGAAAAAAAAATTCTGCCACTGGGGTAAGAAAAATTTAATTTTTCTCTTTAAAGGGGTCTGTTCCGCTCTCGGGCTTGAACTGATGGTAAAACTACAGACGTTATTAACTGTCTTTACATTTATTTTGAAAGCTGAAGCTCGCAATTATGGTAAAGTGCGTTACATTTCCGACGTGGCTTGTAGTGTTCGTCCAATCACAATGCACTGGGTCAGCTGGCCAATCAGAGCAGACTGTGCTTGTCGGAAGGAGGGGCTTTGTAGAAAACGAAGCGTTTGAGAGAGGCGGGGCATAGAGGACCTACAAATAATGTACAGTATTTGAAAAATAATGGGTTTTGAACATTAAAGTATGTCAACATATTCTGTTACACCAGATACACAAAATCATTCTTTAAAATAGCATCATATGACCCCTTTGAATTAAATTAGATTTCTGACCTCACTTGGAGACATTTTCTTGATTTAAGTCACTTTATTTTGATACATTTTTCAGAAAACAATACCTAATATCTTAAGTAATTCTTCTTCTCAAGTAAATGTATCATGATTTAAGAATGTTTAGATGGAAAATACTGAGGAAGAAAATCATTCTTCAGTGTGAATGGTCCATTGTTTCACTTTTGTTTTTAAGTTTGCACAGTGAATGTTATGGTACAAAAAAGGTTTTTCAATTAATTAAAAAATTTCTATAATACAAGCCATTACATAATCACTGTCAAATGTGAATGAACTGAACTTCATCGTAGTAACGACTGAGTTTCTCGCTCTTCCTCTGGCGGATGATAGGTCTGGACTCCCCGGTTACAGCGGGACTAACATTAGCGCTGTTGTCAAGTCACTTCAGTTTACATTCTTATATAATGTGAATTTGTCACGGGGCCAAGGAGAGTCACAGCAGCGCTGACAAACCCGCCCCGGGCCGCACAGCTCGCTCTGACCCGCGGATCGGCTTCCTGAGATGCGCTGTGGCATGTTCTGTGTCCCCTGAGGAGTCCGTGCTGTAGAGAGAGGAGGCGCATCAGCTCGTGACTGTATAGATGCGCGTGGGACCAGTGATTAGATCTAAATGTGCTGCTGTAAACTGAACCGGGCTGATTTCCACTGCTGTCGGCATCAAAATCATTCAGTAACGCTGCTTTTTTGCAAAAGCCATAAAAGCCTTTTAAAAAAAATTATTGTAGTCAATAATAAAGAAAGCACAGAAGGAAAAGCTTGACTATTGCAAAAACTAAATGCACTGTTACTGATATGAAAATTAATTCAAAATTATTGTGTTAATGATTTATAATATTCACTGCATGTTGCATAAAATTACTAGATTAGTAAAAATAATTTTTAAATGGCTCGACAACCACATTTTTCTAAAGTTATGCTTTTTTAATAAGTTGGACTAAACATTTTTAGACAACAAACTTTATCTTACATAACAGCTGTGAAAATTGATGCTTGCTATAAGTACATTTTTGTTTAAAATGTAAGCAAAAAATAAAATGATCTAAACATTTACTCACTCTCAGGCCATCCGAGATGTAGATGAGTTTGTTTCTTCATCAGATTTGGAGAAATGTAGCATCATATCACTCGCTCACCAATGGATGCTCAGCAGTGAATGGGTGCCGTCAGAATGAGAGTCCAAACAGCTGATAAAAACATCACAATAATCCACACCACTCCATTTAGTCATTTTGCAGACGCTTTTATCCAAAGCAACGTAATGTACAATTGGGGAATACATAAAGCGATTAATCTTGAAGAGGAAAAACAGACAGAGGAAGTGCTCGTAACACCAAATCCCAGACATTGTTCAAATAAGTACAAGCTAACAAGGGAAGGAGAGAAAGATTACGTTTTTTACTCCAATACATACATCTTGTGAAGTCAAAATCTGTGTGTTTGGGGTTTTTATCAGCTGTTTGGACTCTCATTCTGACGGCACCCATTCACTGCAGAGCATCCATTGCTGAGCGAGTGATGTGGTGCTACATTTCTCCAAATCTGTTTTGAAGAAACAAACTCATCTACATCCTGGAAGACCTGAGAGTGAGTAAACTTTCAGCTAATTTTCATTTGTGGGTGAAGCATTGCTTTAATAGCACACAGTATAATGTCCAGACCCTATAGCTCCTGCCTGTGATCAGTGTTCAGTTAAACACACACACACACACACACACACACATCTTTCTCATGGTCGGTTTAATGACTGCTATCTTTAACCGCTATTTATCTAATGGATCTCTAGGGAACAGCAATTTCTCACTCAGCACGTAGAGACATTACGAGCTGAACGCCTCGATGTTTCTCTCTCTCTCTCTATCTGACTGACATTTGCATTTGTGAATGTGGTTTATAGAGCAGACTTTTGTTTATTAAATGACAAATTGTGTCTTTTCTGATTGAACCAAGGAGTTTTTCTGTTTTGACTGCATGGGTAATTGTGTTTCCGGCTCTCTCCGCTCGTCTCATGGGCTTTCGTCTATGTTCAGTCTGTGACTGTGGTCAGCTGTTATGAGGGGTCGTGAAGGACATTTGTCTGATTGCACTTGTTAACGGTTTGTCTGCTTGCCGGAGAGTTTATGAGGTTCTAACTAAGTCTCATTTTTACACAGTTTTGGACATACTGAATGCATAAGTATTTATTTGATCACAATTACAGTAAAAATTGTCATATTGTAAAATATGATTACATTCAAATTAACTATTTTCTATTGTAATACATTACAAAATGTAATTTATTGCTGGGATCAAAGGTGAATTTTCAGCATCTTTATTCCAGTCTTCAGTGTCACATGATCTTCAGAAATCATTCTAATATGCTGATTTTTAAATCCCAATTATTTAAAGTGATATAAGTGCTCAATTAAAACTTCCTGAGGTTTTATCATAGATATTGATATTTCATATCATAGCATATTGCTTTTTTGATATTTCAAAAATATCCATGGAATTTAACTTAAAATCTCTTTATGTTTGAATTTTTATGATTCAAAATTGAAAGTGGATTCAAAATAGTAGTAGTGAACAGTACAGAAAATTACAGCTGATACAACCTAACGGAGACATTTTCATGATAAATATGAATATGAATCACTTATTTTTGAATTAATAATAACATATTCAACATGAAATCAAAATAAACCTTAAGCGTTTTTTTTATCTTATTGCAGTTCATTTGTGAAAAAAGTTCATTACTTTGTAATCTTTCATCAAAGTTGAATTATGTGAAATAGGTTTTGCTATAATATTTTTATATGCAATAAATGTTCATTTTTCAGTGGAAAAACAATCAAATTATGAAAAATAAATGCATCACAAACGCCATTTCATGTTGACTTCAAATAAATAAAGCTCAGAAGATGAGAGAAGAAATGTGACAATGATACTGCCATGTTTTATTAGACATTTACTTTGAAGAGAAATTTGATTTGTGGTATTCATAGCATCATGTTACTTTTATAAGCACAATGACAGCTCTAATAACAGGGAGTCTCTCTCTCTCTTTCTCTGTACTGTGGACAGCCCACTTTCACGTACACACATATACACACACACACACACACACACACGCACACACGCATGCACACACGCACACACACACACACACACACACACACACACACACACACACACACACGCACGCACGCACACACACACACACGCACGCACGCACGCACGCACGCACACACACGCATGCACACACACACGCACGCACACACACACAGAGTCCTTCAGTGTTCGGTTTGGACTCGGACAGAATAGATGGATGTATTTCACACAGATCAGCTTCACTATATAAATCACTTACTTGCTTCAGAAGGGACTTCAGAGAAAGAGACGGAGCTTTAACTGGAGAAGTGCTGTCTTCTGGACAGAATGGTACGGTAACGCGCTGTTCTGTTCTTCACACCTTCTGCACCTGTGCTTTAATGTCATGAACCAGGTTATTATAATGCAAATAGATCTTATAGTGCTGTTTTGTTTTGTACAACAATTTTACACCATTTGTATTTTATAGAATCACTTTATTACACGTATGAGACTTTTTGAAGGAAACGAGCAAGACGAGAGCTGTGTGTCTGTGAATCGTGATGACATTCCTCGAGCGTCCCGTCCTGATGCATCAGATGCATGAATGCTGTTCCATGATGAAGTAACATGCAAGCATTTGCTCTGACACGTGAGAAACGAACAAGTTCCTGTTACTAAATTACGGTTTAGTTGTGCTCTAAAAAGTGTTACAGAAATGTGTTTACACACAGAATCCTTGACTGATCATGAAATAAATTACGTTTACTTCAAAGGAAAGAAGACAAAATGACTTGCAATGAGAAGGATGCTTTTACAGAAATTGGATGGAATATTTTATTAAATGAATTACATTTTATTGAAATTGAAATCAAATATATTTTAAATTATTTCATGTCATATATTATTTTAATACAATAATTTTTAATTTATGTAATTCAAAAATGGTGTATTGAGAAATATTTTCAAAAAGTAAAATTACTTGCAATTTGGACTCTTTTACAGAAAGTTATTTGAAAAACAATTAATACATGTAGCACAATTACAATTGCATTAATTAAAATAAACAATAATTAAAATGATTAATTATTGTAATTCAATTTAGGTAAATGATGTTTAAATTATACAGTAATGTATTGTGAGATATTTTCCATAAAAAAACAACTTTGCAGTTGTTTTTGTTTTAACTTTCTATGGGAAAAATTATTTACATAGAGTTTAAACAAAAAAAGCTGACTTAGCATATATATTTAGCATTTATGGCTGAATAAATACTGCATAGTAATTCAAGATATGATACATATCACGACACATCATTATTCATAATTCAATGATTTAACATCAAGTAGGGTGTTTCAAGTCAGAAGAGGCCACAAATTACTCCGTGATGTGGCAAATATCAATTTTTTTATCATCCACTATCATAAATATGTGAGGAGTTAGACACTACAGTTCAGTATTCAGTGTTAGAGGGTTTATCGTTAAAAAAAATCATTGACCTTAAAGGGTTACTCCACCCCAAAAATGTAGATTTTGTAATTAATCGCTTACCCCGATGTCGTTTCAAACCCGTAAAAGTTTAGTTTCGTCTTCGGAACACAATTTAAGATATTTAATTTAATATCTCAACAAAACAATCTTAAATTGTGTTCCGAAGACGAATGAAGCTTTTACGGGTTTGAAACGACACGGGGGCAAGTGATTAATGACAACATTTTCATTTTAGGGATGAGTAACGTTAACCCTTTAAATATGAGCAGTAGAAAGAGGTATGCTTGACCACCAAACACCACTAATACATTAACTTTAATACAGAATAAGGACATTAATAACTAATAGGGAAACACATTAATGATAACTTCAATACAGAATACAGAACTCAACACAACAGCATCTTAAAAATGATAACGCTACACATCTGACCTGAACGCTGCAGGTTGTGGTCGTGCTTGTTTAGCCAGTTAGCTAGCTAGTCCGTGACATCTGTTGACCTTTTCCAGCTACTGCCCTCTACAGGTGTTTAAGATGTGCTGCACATGACATATTTTCATTGCAGAAAATACACACAAGTAAATATTTGTTGCAAGGTTTTAAAATATTGGTGCAAAATGGCTATACAAATTATCCAACTTACTCATAATTTTGCAGACACAAACATATACTGAATATAATTTGGTGTAGGATCTGCCTTTAAATTATTTGTGAAGTTTACTAGAAAGTTCTGAGTGAAAAAGACACAACATTTAAAACACGTGAAATCTTGTTTAAATGTGTTTTAAAACTAATTTGATTCTGCTGTGGTTATAAGATAATGTTAATTTACACAACTTATGATTTTATAAACACAAACTAAACTGAAAAAAAGTGTAGGATTTACTTTGGAGAAAAAAATTCCCACAGAAAATTGATAATAAATTTCACAAATTACAAAGAATGAAGAGGTAACACTGAAATAAACATGACATTTTGTAGAAGTAAAAAGACTTTACTTGTAAAACTTGCTCCAATAATGTTTGTTTTACTTACAAATACAACAACAACTATCATTTAGACTGGAAAAAATTGGTTTAGGAATTACTTATATTTTCACTATAAGTGAAACTATTTTCACTTATTGCTAGTAATTTTCACAAAGAATCAGCAAAGCAACAGTTGAATATTTTGTAAAAATGTCGCAATTTTTTTTTTTAAATGTTGTTGTAAAATGGAAAAACTTTTTGATTTTCTTGTAAAACGTTCTTCAATAATCTTTTATTACCAACCTCAAAAAGTCCTTTATTGTAGTGTAAACATATTACTGTTTTACACGTGCAAACCCTGAAAGCCAATACAAAGGTACAATATAAACGCAAATCTAACTGTTCAGTCTGTAACTAAAGTGTTTCAAATGTGTTTTCAAATTAATTTAATTCTGCTGTGCTTAAAAAAACGATTATGACAGGGACTGTATATGGACTACAGACTGTTGTTTATATTGAGCGTATATGAGAGAGAAACAGGACACTAGAAACTAGGGTTCACTCCTACATCTCAACACACACCGAACATCAGTCATGTGATTTGATGGATGGCCACAGAGGTCAGAGGTCAGAGGAGATACGGAGGTCGCTGCGAGTGCATTTCAGCAAGCCTCAAACGTGGCGTCGGTTTCTCACTCGACATAAACGCTGATCAGTCAGAAATACACCGGGCTGGACGGGATCCAGTATCACAGACGTGTCCACACTTCAAGACACGGTTCAAACATCTTATGTATTAAAAGTACACTACAGGAAGATTTTGTATGTTTTTGTGTAATAAATCGAAAACTTGAACATGGCCTTCACAAGCAGTA
>CM049864.1:3009120-3096620 GCA_027474115.1 Schizopygopsis malacanthus | reverse complement strand
TAAATAAATGTATAAAATACTATAAATATTATAATGTTTTTACTTTGCTCTGTATAATTTTGATGAACTGCTACTGTATGTGTTCTTACAGAATCCCGAGTCCCTGGACTCGTCGATCCAGAGCTGTCTGTCCGTCCTCTATCCACCGTTTGAGGTCACGGCCTCTACTGTCCTCAGCCAGCTCTTCCAGGTCATCGAGGGTCATTACCACGGAGACGCCCTCCAGTGTCTGACCGACTTCCTCATCCCTGCCCGGCACCTTCTGGAGAGCGTGCAGCAGGCGGCCTGTGTGAGTGTGGGAACAACCAGACATAATGACCTCAGAAATCATGACATGCAGTCGAACTCGCAACTAGTGAAGGAAAACATGTGTTTAAAATCATGAAAAAGAGGTGCAGGGCCTAAAATATATGGGTGTTTCTTCAACTATGGGCCCTTTTGACCTTCTGAAAATAAACTCTCTTAAAAGTCTCTTCATACTCTCACTGCTTTCATTTGTCCAACAGTGAACATACATTAATCACAAGAGAATTGTGTCATTTTTTTGTGAAAGTCATGAACATTAGCCTATCACAGTGCTATTTTCATCACATCTTAAATTATGTATTTGTTTAATAACATTATGTTATGGGAAAGATCGTTTTAGATATTTTACATAATAAAATAAAATGTCAAACTCTTGCTAGGGCTAATTTTATAGTCAGCATGTTATATCAAATATTATATTTTGATATTTTCTGTATAATTTAACACATTTTCAGCTTATCGTGTGATGGGAATGATCTTTTCAGACATTTTAATAATAAAATAAAATGGCCAGAGTTCTGATTTCATAGCTATCATTTTATCTATTATAAATAAAACATATTACTATTTTGACATTTTCAGCATAATTTACCAAACTTTCTACTCATTCTTTGATGAAAAAGAGCTCTTTGAACATTTTAAACAACATAAAATAGCAAACACTATAGGGCTGATTTCATAGACGTCATTTTATGTATTACAAATAAAATTAAATAATATTTTGACACTTTTTGCACAATTTACAAAAAATAAATAAATGAGTAAAATATGGAAAAAAAGTTATTTTATCATCTGAACATATAGTCAGTAGCACGTTGTCTTGAGCAGCAGTGTCATACAGCTACAGTCTGAGCTCAGCTGATCTGAGAAGAGACTGCTGTATGTCTTTCAGACGGATCATCTTTGAGGAGATAAGTGCTCCAGACCGCCGTCTGACATTCACTACAGAGCACAGAATCTGAGGTCAACTAATGAGTGACTGAGGCAGTCGACCATGTGATGTTCATCTGCTCAGCGCAGTGATTATAGGACGTCTTTGACATCAAGAGCATCGCTCCATGCTATTCACTCAATAAGCTCTTTCATAAAGCCCTTTATCAGCCTGATCTTCCACAGATACTCGTCTGAAACGCTTCCACGGGCTGCACTTCTTTACTTTCACTTCATCATCACTATATTAGTAAAATAAGAACGATTTTAATATATGTGGCATTGAGGAATACCAGCTGCACTGGCAAGTCTTAATGCTTTATTATTTATACATTTGTTTAAGTTGTTTATACAACGCATTACAAATTAATTGATACTAATTATTATATATATTTGTGAAAAGACTATCTCATAAAAAAACTTTTTCTTAAAAAAAATTAAATTCAACACAGGTGATGCATTCTGGGAAATAAAGTATTCCTCCACCCTGGTATACCAAAATTAACTTATTTAATATGACATGTAGAAAATAGAACTACACTGAACAAAATTCTAATCAGCATCTTGATGTGCCACACCTGTGAGGTGGATGGATTATCTCGTTCACTAACACAGATTTACACAGATTTGTGAACAATATTTGAGAGAAATCGGCCTTTTGTGTACATAGAAAAAGACTTTGATCTTTGAGTTCAGATCATGAAAAATGGGGGCAAAAACAAAAGTCTTGCGTTTATAACATTATCTATCTATCTATCTATCTATCTATCTATCTATCTATCTATCTATCTATCTATCTATCTATCTATCTATCTATCTATCAAATTTGAATTCTGCATCCTTATTGCTGTCACATTTCAATTTTAATTTCAATGTCACATTCCGTTTGGAATCTAAAAGGAATTCTCAACTGAGTTCTAACTTAAATTGATTTTCTGTGTGTCCCGAACAGGCTCCGTACTCTCAGAGGGTGTTCAGGTTTTCTGGGTGGCCTTTGTGTTTACACAATCGCATCGTGATCCAGCTCGCTCCCGTTAACCCTTTGCTGCTCAAACCAGGAGACTTTTACCTGCAGATTGTGCCGTTTGGAAACCAGGCAGCCCGTATTGTGGTCCAGAGCCTTTTGGAGGTGGAGGAGGAACGTGAGCTGGAGGAAACCCCAATACCTGAGACCTCGTACCCCAGTATCTTCACTGAAGCCTGGCTTCAGGAACTCAACGAGGGGAGACATGGAACACCCCTGGCTTGCTGCGTCCTCAAAACCGAGCAGGGCGTAGTCAAGGTTCCCTGGGAAGAGGTAGCCAATCCTGAATTTGAAGACGATAGGAGTATGGCCTCCTCGTCTACGTCAAACCAACAAGAGTCTTTGAGTTCGTGCCAACCACATACACCTACCCCTTCTAGTTTCTCCGTCGAGACGAGGATTTGTCCTGCACGGGATGGTATAGCAGTGTCCTTGCGTTTGGTAGACAGCAGCAGTAGCTCCAGAAACGCTGAAATGGATCCAGCTCAGTCTGGGATGCGACCGGTTGGATGGGTGTCTCCAAACACATGGGACAGCAGAAGTCTGGTTGGCACTTGCGAAGATCTATTGGACCTTACCAAAGAATCGCAAGGATACTCACAAACTGGGGCTCAGACTCGTGCTCCTCTGCTAAGGTCTAATAGTGCTACTCGGGAACGTACGGCTTGTGTTCGCACCGTGAGGTTCGCAGAGGAACCCTGTACGCCGTGCATGCAGAGGAAACACGGACAAGGGACCAAAGCACAAAAATGTCGGTACGTGGAACCACAGGAGAAACCTATTGAACCCAAAGAAAGATCTGAGCATCCGAGTAGCCTTCACAGACCTGCTCAGGAAGATGCAGCTCGTTATAGCTCCTCAGAAACAGGTCCTTTAGGTAATTACTCCAGCGAAGGGCATAAGGATCAAACAGAGAACATTTCTCAGGACAAGATACACTGTTTTACTCCAGCTGTGGTTGGGACATCTGAGAAGTGCCACATTGTTGTCCAAGGAGAGACAAATGAGGTGGACAGAAGCAGCTACTTTGAAATGATTCCCAGGCTGCATGTGGTTCCAGGGAAGAAGACCACCGCTTTTGGACTCGTGTCTCCAAAGTTAAACAGAAGACGACTACCAGCTCAAGGTTTGGATTCATCTTATCTATCTATCTATCCATCCATCCATCCATCCATCCATCCATCCATCCATCCATCCATCTATCCATCTATACATCATATATCTGCATTTCCATCCATACATCAATATTTCCATCCCTTCATCCATCCTATATCTATCCGTCTTTCCATCCACCCATAAATCCATCCATTCTATATTCATCTGTCTTTACATCCATCCATCCATCCATTCTACATCTATCCTTACATTCATCCAGACACTTTTCAAGAGACTAGCCTAAGAAAAAGGAGGAAAAAATCAATGTTTGATCAAATATGTTCAATATGTTTTATGTAAAGGCAAGTCCTTATTGATCTAATTAATCTTATTAGAAGCTAAACAACATCTTTGATCATGTTTTAATGCATGTTGTCTTATTCCTTTGAAGATCTCTCTCAGGACCCCAAAACTCTGTCCCCTCCAGTTACTGGACCACGGAATGAATCTTTCAGATGCCTCAGCTCAAGATGAAACAGAGAGAGCACCATCCAGATCATCCACACCTCCTGCACTTACAGCTGACGGCCTCGTTCACTCAGGAATGGTGTGTCTAACAGGTAAAACAACACACACAAATATCAACGTTTTCAAATTACTATCATGCATTTTATGGTTTGAAACTGTAGACATTTCGTGTTCTGCCATTTGGTTGTAAATAAATTGTCAGCAAAGTAAAATGATCTAGCTCAGTGGTTCTCAAACTGGGGTACACGTACCTCTGGGGGTACATGAGATGACGGAGGGGGGTACGCAAACAAAATTGAGTTTTAGCATTCATTTAATTCTACCCCACATTTAAATAACATTAAAACTGAAGTATTTCTGCAAAATGCCGCTTCTAATGTAAAAACAGGACAACGGGAGTGGCGTAAACGGTCAAATACATGATATCAAGTCAGTTTACCTCATCTTTTGTGGACAAAACTGACTTCCTCCACACAAGCAGCGTGCATGCGATACGATGCCTGCTGAGTATGCTGCTTTAAAAATCACGCTGCTGTTTAATGTATCTTTAAAGTAGTTCTTCACTTAATAGCATGAAGAGCAAATATTGACTGTACATTGGGATCGATTTAAACTCTTCGATACAGACACATTATGTGCGAGTTATTGTTTTTATGTTGAAGATATGAGCAAGAATGCAAATTTCTCTGAATATCCAAACGATGGCAAATGTGACATTACAATAGTTCAACAAAAAAAGGTAATATTGAGTTTTACATTTTAAATGTAGCCTACATTTTAAACAGAATATTGTTATTTTTGTTCCATTTTGCTACGAAATTATAATAAAGTCTCCAAGCAACGCACACAGCGGTGTTTCGTTAGTGAACAAATTGCGGCTTTGAACGATTCGGAGAGTCAGTGATTAATAACCCATTCATAACTACAGCATTCATTCGTTACTGAATGAATGAATGACGCCGCATCTGGCTCATTAAAACAGTGACTTTTATTTTCAAATCTTCAAGTATCACTAAGATTTGCCATCATTTGCTTTATTTATTATATTAATACACTTAATGGAACGTTAAGAATATGACATAAAACATGAATAAGGATAGAAAATCTTTGCCTCTATAAAGGTAAAGAATGCACCTGTAAATCGATTGAAGGGAGTGAATATTGTCCTCTAATAGAAGAGGTGTGACTGTGGTCTAAGTGGACGGAAGGGGTATACAGGAGAATGTTAAATGCCCCAGGGGTACGCTGCTGTAAACCGTTTGAGAATCACTGATCTAGCGGATCTAGCTATATATAATGTGTACTTTTCAATATTTGTAAAATAAATCTAAAATTTTATTGAATTAAAATTGAAATATATTTAAATGTATATTTAAATTTTAAATTATAATAAAATAAATACAAATATGAATTTATAATGTTTTTTAATTATTTACAATTAAACTAATGAAAACAAATATGTTATTTATTTTTATTTAATAAATAAATACATTCAAACGTATATTCTTGAAATTATATGTTTAAAATTAAAAATAAGTACATTTTCTATATATAAATAAGAAATGCACTATATAATATTCTGTGTTGGGGCCAGTGAGAATGTTAACTATAACGAAGCAAGCAGAAACACATCCTTATTGTTGAGCAATGAAAACTATAGACTAAGAACTCTATGAATAACACCCCTTTCTTCTGCAATAATGTGTTTTTGGAACGAGTCCATGTCGTGTGAAATTCAGTGTTTATATGCTGAACAAGGCAAGCGAAAACAGACGATCCCAGACTGCAGTAATGAAAGCAGTAGGCTCTTATAGGACAGCGCTGTGTTTGTCATGCTCTAATGTCCGTCTGACCTCATCTGCCTCCTGCAGGGGGTCAGGACCGTTCAGGCCGAGCTGTTGTGGAGATTTTTGGAGATCATCAGGTCTGGGCTTCTGCACTCATTTCAAGCCAGGAGATCTGCAAACTACTGCTGTACTTCCACACCATCACCAGGTACAACATCTGCCCAACAAACACACAATAGATGCTCACTGCTGAACGACTGATGAATGTTATTTTTAGGAAAGAGAAAGATCTAGGGATGATGGTGGTGTTTGATGCACGGAAGAAGCCGCCACATCCAGAGATCGCCAAAGCTCTCCTTATGCTCCAGGTGTGTGTGTGTGTGTGTCTCTCTGTCTGTGTCTCTGTGTGTGTGTGTGTGTGTGTGTGTGTGTGTGTCTCTCTGTCTGTGTCTCTGTGTGTGTGTGTGTGTGTGTGTGTGTGTGTGTGTCTCTCTGTCTGTGTCTCTGTGTGTGTGTGTGTGTGTGTGTGTGTCTGTGTGTGTCTCTCTGTCTGTGTCTCTGTGTGTGTGTGTGTGTGTGTGTGTGTGTCTGTCTGTGTGTGTCTGTGTCTCTGTGTGTGTGTCTGTCTGTGTCTCTGTGTGTGTGTGTGTGTGTGTGTGTGTCTGTGTGTGTCTGTGTCTCTGTGTGTGTGTCTGTCTGTGTGTGTGTGTGTGTGTGTGTGTGTGTGTGTGTGTGTGTGTCTGTGCGTGTCTGTGTCTGTCTGTGTGTGTGTGTGTGTGTGTGTGTATGTCTGTCTGTGTGTGTGTGTGTGTGTGTGTGTGTGTGTGTGTGTGTGTGTGTGTGTCTGTCTGTGTGTCTGTGTGTGTCTGTGTGTGTGTGTATGTGTCTCTGTGTGTGTGTGTGTGTGTGTGTGTGTGTGTGTGTGTGTGTTTGGGTTTAAACTGCAGCTTGAAATTCCTCTTTCGGCACTAAATCTCGAGTGTTTGTCCACAGGAACTCGATCCTCATGCTGTGCACTGGGTTCTGCTGCGTCTCATTAAGGACAACAGTCAGAGTCATGAGAAAAGGCCCGGCGCTTCGGTCAGGAGAGCTGTTTTTTCTATACACCTGGCTTCAGTGGTTTTCTTTATGTTGTGCACACACGTGTATTTCTAACAGACTCTGATCTTCTCAATCCTCTGCAGATGGAAACGGTGACGTCACTTAAGGCTCTTTATAAAAGAGTGGACGTCAGTCAGCTGACTGCGGCTCTGCACGGATCCTTCCAGTACAACCACTGTGACTGGATACAGATCCATCAGGTCCCTACCAGCATTATTCATCAAATATTCAGAATAATTATGATGTATGTTATATAGATTGTAGTCAAATTTATATTATTTTATATACTGTATATCATATTAAATTGTTATATAATAATAATTGTAATAATAATAAATGCAATATTTAATAATAATTGTATTATATTATACATTTTATTTTACAATTTGTATTATTATTATATATATATATAGTTATATTATTTTATATTCTCAATTATATTATTATATTCAATAATACAATATTATAATTGATCATATATTACTATATATTTAAAAATATACTATAATATTTAATAATGCAATGTTAATATGTTTAATATTATATATTTTATATTTAATAATACTTAACTAAATTACAATAAAAAAATGTCATTTGTATGATATAATATTATTATTGTATACTTTATATTCTTTATTTGGTAAAGTAAAAATACGAATTCGTTTAACCCTAACCTTGCTCATCTGTATAAACATGCCACATTGTCATGTTCCAGAAACTGTCTCCATTAGTGTCGGATCTTCAGGAGGCGTCTGCTCTGCTATCAGGAGCCATACAGAAACTGGAAGGCGTTCGTAAGATCGATACAGTACAGGTGATTCAACATCTGTCTCTGTTCTTGTTCTGTCTTAAACCAACCTCCCACCTCCAATCAAAAGTATTTATCAATAAAAGCGCGCTGTTCTTACGTAAAGATGAATATGTAAAATGACTGTGTGTGGATCAGGATGTGCAGCAGTGCATCGAGGAGCAGGGAGCTCTAATGAAGGATGTGCTGGAAGACACACGATTGGTCGGATTGCAAAGGGGAGGCGGGGCCATGCTGGGGAGGCTGAGGCGGGAAACAGAAGTGAGGTCACCAGACTGTGAACGGAGCCGGTAAACACACACACACACACACACATTGGTTTTTATGGTTTACGGGGACTCTCCATAGGCGTAATGGTTTTTATACTGTACAAACTGTATGTGCTATTGCCCTACACCTACCCTACACCTAAACTTAGCCCTCACAGGAGACGGTGCATTTCTACTTTCCCCCCAAAAAACTCACTCTGTATGATTTATAAGCATTTTGAATTATGGGGACACTGAAAATGTCCTCATAAATCACCTTCTCCTTGTAATACCTATGTCATACCCATGTCATTATACAAATTTGTGTCCTCATAAACCACATAAACATGCCCACACACACACACACACACACACACACACACACACACACACATTCTGCTGAACCTACAGATAATACTGAAGGATTTCATCTGTTTCCTGCAGCATGGCGATCGACTCAGTCACACATCTGTACAACGCCATGGAGGAGCAGGTGCACATCCTGAACAGGAAGTCCAATATGTCCCTGCAGCACCTGCACTTCCTGTTACAGCTCAGAGAGATGGAGTCCAGGTTTACAAAGGTACAATCACAGAGCGGTAAACAACATACAAATCAAAACGATGAAAATCAGTTTTACTTATAATAGGTTGTACTTGCACTTTAAAGAAACGTCTGGGGCTTGACGGCTTGTATAGAAAAAGACAAAAATATAATAATGTTTTTGAAAGAAGTCTCTTGTGTTCAGCAAGGCTGCATTAATTTGGCCAGAATACAGTAAAACCATAATACTGTGAAATACTATTTCAAATTAGAATAACTGTTTTCTATGCTAATATATCATAAAATATAATTCATTCTTGTGATGCGCAGCTGAATTGTCATAGCATCATTACTCCAGTCTTCAGTGTCACATGATCTTCAGCAAAATCATTAATATGCTGATTTGCTGCTCAAGAAACATTTTTGCTTCATATTTTTGTGAGAACCATGATACATATTTTTTAGGATCTTTGAAAAATAGAAACTTGAAAAGAACAGCATTTTATTTATTAAAGAAAACTTTTGTAACAAATATCTTTCCTGTCACTTTTTATCAATGTTTTATAATATTATTGTATTACAGTATATATTTATGATTATATAAATATTATACATAATTATTATTATATTTTAATATAAAATGTTTATGAATAATAACAAATATTTTATATTATATTTAATGATATAATATTATAATTGATATTATATTCAATTGTATTTTATTAAAAAAAAACAATAGTGTGATATTTATTCTATAATATTACAGTTTATATTATCATTATATAAACATGAAAAGATTACTATTGTTGCTTATTGTTCTTTCCAACATTACAAAAGTCCTTACTGTCTTACATGAGTCTTTGTTGAATAAAAGCATTAATTTCTAACAACAACAACCAAATCTGACCCGGGACATCTGAGCCGTGATTAAGCGCATGTGTCTGCAGATCAAGGACTGGTTCGACACTGAAGGAGAAGCGCGGCTCCTGGACGCTGAATCTGTGGACGACTGCAGTGAACGAATCCAGCAAACGCTGCAGAGTTTCAAAGCTTTTCTCTCCGAAGCAAACGTAAGTCAAAGTCAAGAAAATGCATGGTGCGCCACGACATAACTGACTTCAAACATAAAGATTAAGCCTCAGCTTTGCCATCAAATCATTAAGTAGCCTGTAATGTTTCTTGATGCATGTCTCTGGTTAACTCTCAGGAGCGAAAGCATCAGGCGATGATCCTGTAGCCTGTAATGTTTCTTGATACATGTCTCTGGTTAACTCTCAGGAGCGAAAGCATCAGGCGATGATCCTGTAGCCTGTAATGTTTCTTGATACATGTCTCTGGTTAACTCTCAGGAGCGAAAGCATCAGGCGATGATGCTGGTGTCGGATGCGGAGAGCGTCCAGGGGTCACACTATCCCGAGACGGAGGTGTTTCACAGGGTGGTGTCCGTGTTTAAATCCAGTCTGGCTGACTTTGTGTCGCGGGCCGAGTGCTGCTGTGAAGAGCTGGGCGTGATGGTGTACATCTGCCACTTCTGCGAGAGGGTATGCTTTATGCTTTAAAGGGGTCAGGAACGGCCTTTTTTATTTTGCACTGTTCTCTGTGGTCCACTTATAATGTTATCAAAATGTTTACATAAAAAACATCATAATTTAGAAGTAATAGGCTATTTACTGTCCTGTTTTTAACCCCCGTCGCTCTGTTTGGATAAGCGTGGAGGATTGTAGACTCTGAAGTAAACCCCCACTGCTGTGATTGGCTAACACTTGTGTATGCTTGACATGATGTATCGTATTGATGGATGTGGCTGTGGTTTAGGTCAAAAATGAATAAATAAATGCATTCTGTAAGAAGAGACAAAGCAATAGTGATCGCGTAATGAAAACAGTTACTCACACTTGTGTTGCAACATTACTGTCGGATCCAATATAGTCGGCGCAGTATCGTCTTTGTTTCAATCTTCTTGAAAACCCAATTTATGATCAATGAGGGATTATTGTCACCTCCATCTCAGGACATAATCAGAAACCACACTGAGATTTTACATCCGATCATTCCTATGAGACTTGAAGGCATAAGAAATACAGCTCTTCAATCTTGACGTCAGTTTGATAGTTAAAGTTTCAATGGGTTCAAAGGGTTTCTAGAATATACGTTTTTTGATTTATGCACAAATTAATCTGTACTTAACACTTTAAGACATCTGAATGATTGTCTTTCAGAATTTAAGACTTCAAACTGAATAAATCTGTAGTCTCCTAATTTAGTGAAACACTGATAATATAAATAATGAGCTCATGCTGCCACCTAGAGGAGTGTTGTATGCTATAACTAGTCAACAAGCATAAACTTGCCTTCCTTCAATAACTACATTTGGCCATTTCAACAGTTCAAGAAATTCTTATTTTTATCCACGTTTTTTTAATGTCCCTTTCTTCACTAGAAAGAACAAGGCTCCTCAGATTTTTGAGCCAAATGGATTTAACTTAAAAAAAAAAAAAAAAAAAAAAGTTTGGTTGAAATTAGTTACATGATTCCTTTAAGAAAATTGACCATGGTTTTATTATGGTAAAGGTGTAGTAACCATGATTTTTGGCATATTGATCACCATTTGAATAACCACAGTTTCACTACAAATACGATGGTTAAACTATGGTTAGTGAAGCAAAACCGTGGTTCATTTGTGGTCACCATTGTTTAACTATATAGATGCCATGGGAATGTTTTTTTTTTTTTAAATGGTTAATTTTCGTAAGGGATGTGTTGACATGAAACACATTTTTGTCAACATAATCCTCCCTATGTATGAACAAAATCATAATTGTTTTCAGGCATCAGCCGTGGCCAGCGATTGCAGGCGGTTTGTGGAACAGGAGCAATACTGCAGTTCTCCAGATGAGGAGCGCTGGACACATCTTCACACTTACCTACAGAGATTAGACGAGTTTTCTCCCGAGCACTTCCAGGACGTGAGAGCGCAGGCCTGTTCCAGCTCCAGAGCCCTGCAGGTGTGGGACTCCGCCTGGATCCACTGCCAGGACGTCCGGCGACAGCTGGAGGAGAGACTAGCGCTTCTGGAAGGAGCTCAAACCGCCGCTGGACATCACTCTGATCGGCCCGAGGTCATTCCAGGTCAGGATTCACGAGAGCCTGTACAAGATAGGGCTGGGTCCTTAGATATGGAAGCTTAAATAACAATTTGACTATTTATTTTTTCTCATAATTGCAAGTTATAAACTTGAGATAAAGATTTTTAAACTTAATGAATTTAGGATTTTTTTCTGCATATTCTGAGTTTACATTACACGATTCAGACATTTTTCCTCAGAACTGCAAGTTCATATGATGCAATTCTGACTTTCTTCCTCAAAATTGCAAGTTAAATTCTGAGTTTATATCATGCATTTCTGACTTTTTTCTGAGTTTACATTACACGATTCAGACATTTTTCCTCGGAACTGCAAGTTATAAACTTGGAATTGTTACTTTTCTCCTAATTGTAAGTAACACATGATGCGAATCCGACTTTTTCTTCTCGGAATCCTGCGCTTACATCATGAAATTCTGACTTTCAATTTAAAAAACTCACAATTGCGAATTTTTCCTTACATTCTGAGTTTATATCATGCAATTTTGACTTTTTGTCTCCAAATTGCAAGTTTACATCATGTATTTCTGAGTTTACATTATGTAATTTCTCTTAGAATTGCAAGAAAAAAATGGGGTAGTGGCCATGGGTAAAATATATTTTTCCCCCTTTAAATTAAGTTTATTTTTCTGACCCGATTGCCAGATATTTTATTGTTTTAAGCATAAAGTCACTTCATTTTTACATAAAAAACAAGACTTAATATCTTAAGTTATTTTGCTTCTCAAATACATGTTTAAGAAATTCAGATATTTGTACTGGAAAACAAGGCAAAAGTACGTAGGAGGAAAAATATTTTTGTTGCAGTGTAAAACTTCTCATATTGTGAAATATCATATATCCCTAGTACAAGAGGAGCATGGGATTGTGCCCGAGCTGTCGGAGAGCAGGGCGAGTCGGGCGAGGGACAGCATTCACGGCACCGTCACCTGCTTCAACTTCAGATCCAACCACAAAACCAGGAAAGAAGCCACAACCACTCAGACTGTGAAGGAAACTCCTGCAGACGGCAGCCAGAGAGGCAAAGGCGTCGTCAGAAAAGCCTCCCGAGAGCAGAAACCCGTCGCAGGCTCGAGTACGGTGGGCTGCCAGTGGTTTCAAAGGCAGAACGCAGCCAGCAGAACCAACAGCAAGAGACCCGAGCTCCACATCACAGAGCCCGTCTCCTGCCAGAACCAGCCGTACGTGAACTCTCGCCGCGGCAGCTTCTGCTCTCAGACAGCCTGTAGAGATACGGAGGGTGCTAGAGACGTCTCAGTGATCACAGACAGCAGGAGAACCGATGGAGAAAACACTGCATCCACCCCAGAAAGCCCAAACAGAACCATGTGAGTTACTGTGTTCTTGAGCCCACTGTAGAGACAGCATGAAATTAAAACGGCTAATGTTTACTTTACTTTAAAGCGTTTCTTATAATGAACGATTCAGCAGTGGGCTTTATTCTAAAAGACAAAAACATTTTCATTTATCATCTTTAATCAAAATATAACACTTTTTCTCTGCTTTTGAAACATTTCACATAGCATATTCAGGTTTATCCAGAATTGTGACATTTTTTATTCATTTATTAAATTTAAATATTTAAAATAAATTCAACATAAATGTAAAAATTCTGATTATTATAAATATTATAAATGTAGAAAACAGTTGTGCTGATTCATATTTTTGTGGAAACTGTGATACATTTTATTTTTCATGATTCTGTGATGAATAGAATGTAAAAAAAAAAAACAGCATGAAATAAAAATATTTAAAAAAAATTATAAATGTCTTTATTGTAACTGTCTTTATATTGGACCAGTTTAATGCATCCTTGCTGAAAACCACCTATTCATTTATTGCAAAAAATTAATCTTACCAACTCCAAACTTTTGAACAGTAGTGTATAACGGGGGGGCAAGTCTCAATATTTTTCATGCCATTTCTTTCTCTGTCCAAAAGCTTACACTGATGTCAGAAAGGTAAAGTTACAGTAAGAAGAGTAAATAAAAGATTTTAAAAGTGGCAGTACTGTGTTAAAGTAGTGGTTCAGATGGTTCATTATCTACAATAGTAATACTAATGGTAAATAATAAGTATAATAATAGATTTCTATAATAATATAATCATTTCTATAGTAATATTTCCATGTAAGCCACGTGTAAAAAAGGGTACTTTTCTGAAGTGAAAGCAGTCACAGCTGATAGTTCATCATAGATTGGTATTATTTTAGAAACACATTCTTATCTTTATTTCCCTGCAGGAAGCTTCATCGCGTCATGGAGGAGCTCCTGCTGACGGAGGTGGAGTACGTCCGCTCTCTCGGCTACATCTTGACTCACTACTTCCCCCTGCTGTCCTCGGCCGGACGTCCCGCAGGATCTGCGCGGTCAGCGCGGACGCATCTTCGGTAACCTGGAGAAGCTGTACGACTTCCACTGCTTGTACTTCCAGCAGGACCTGCAGGCCTGTCAGGCAGAACCGCTCCGAGTCGGGCGCTGCTTCCTCCATCACGTGAGACAGCACTCATTCATCATCATCATGCCGCTTTCACTTTAACAGAATATCATTTTCACCTTCTACAAATATCTATTAAAACAGAGAGAGAGTTTTGGACTTTACGCCCTTTACAGCAAGAACAAACCCCAATCTGACGCTCTAATACAACACCACAGATACTTCAAGGTGAGGAACTACAGTTTGTTATGCAAAAATATGCATTTTAATAAATTTAAATTATAGTATATATGATATTATAATTTATACCATATTATTTTATGTTATTTTAATTTTTTATATATTTTTATTTAAATAATATTAAAATATTATATATTATTTAAATGTTAATATATTAAAAATATATATTTCTATAATATATATATATTTCTATAATATATATATATATATATATATATATATATATATATATATACACACACATTTAAAATATGTTTATTCAAAATATATTTAAATAAAATAATACATGCAAAATATAAATATATAATATATGTAAAATATAAAAATGTTATAATATAACGAATATAATACTTTTATACATACAGTTGAGGTCAAAAGTTTACATCCCCCTTTCAGAATCTGCAAAATGTTAATTATTTGACCAAAATAAGAGTGATCATACAAAATGCATGTTACTGTTCATTTATAACTGACCTGAATACGATATTTCATATAAAATATGTTTACATGTAGTCCACAAGAGAAAATAATATTGAAACCCGTTCAAAAGTTTACATCCCCTTAATTCTTAACACTGTGTTGTTCTCTGAATGATCCTCAGCTGTGTTTATTAGTTTAGTGATAGTTGTTCATGAGTCCCTTGTTTGTCCTGAACAGTTAAACTGTCTGCTGTTCTTCAGAAAAATCCTTCAGCTCACACTAATTCTTTGGTTTTCCAGCATTTTTGTGTATTTAACCCTTTCCAACAATGACTTTATGATTTTGAGATCCATCTTTTCACACCGAGGAAAACTCACGTGCAACTATTACAGAAGATTCAAACACTCACTGATGCTCCAGAAGGAAAAACCATGCATTAAGAGCCGGGGCGTGAAAACTTTTGAACAGAATGAAGATGTGTACATTTTTCTTATTTTGCCTAAATATCATATAAACACAACACTATAATACATTATTTATTTAACACACATACTTATGTACATTTCAAATTTGCACATATCATAACTGTACATACATAATAGTCTATATTATATATTGTGTGTTTTGCTATTTTGTACATTGTCTATTTTGTATATTATTATTTTATTATCCGTGTCTTGTCTTTTCGCTGTCATTCTGTTGCACTGCGGTAGCTTCTGTTACTAAAACACATTCCTCGTATGTGTAAACACACCTGGCAATAAAGCTCATTCTGATTCTGATATTATTTTCATTTAGTTCTGCCCTTCAGAGGCTACAGAAGTTAGTTACATGTTTCCCAGAAGACAAAATAAGTGAAATTTACCCTGATCTTCAAATGCAAAATGTTTTCACTCCCCAGCTCTTAATATTTGAGATATAAAAATCCTACAATTATGTCTGCATTTATTTCTATTTCTTCTGAGTTGAATTAAAGTGAATGGGAATGAAATCGAAGCTCTTTCTGTCCAGCGTAAGCAGATGGAGTTGGGCGACAGCATGGATCTCTCGTCGTACCTGCTGAAGCCGGTGCAGAGGATCAGTAAATACAGTCTGCTGCTGCAGGAGATCCTGGATGAATGTGTGCCGGATCAGAGCGGAGAACCAGAGGAGATCCAGGCGGCTCTAGAGGTGGTGCGATTCCAGCTGCGGCACGGGAACGACCTGCTCACCATGGACGCCATCCGCGACTGCGATGTTAGTGGCAAAGCTACAAGATCTGTTCAAAAAACCTGAGAGTTCATTTAATCAATCAATCACTTGGTCACCACATAGTCATATTATTTTCTTTGGAACACAATGGTCTTTTTCTCACACATCTGAAACTGGTTTTCCATTTTTTCCATAATATGCGAGAAGTAATAATTCAATTTTTGTCATTATGTTTCTTCAGCTGAATCTGAACGAGCAGGGCCAGCTGATTCGGCAGGATGAATTCTGGGTAATTTTCCGCAAGAAACGTTCCCTCCGACGAGTGTTTCTCTTCCAAGACGTCATCCTCTTCACCAAGACCAAAAAAAATGACCGTGGAGATGATGTGTATGTTTATAAAATGTCTATCAAGGTATGTGTGTGAGAATATTAATGTTTCTATTCATCAGAGAATCCTGAAAAATAAAATGTGTCACGGTTTCCACATAAATATGAAGTATTGATCAATATTGATAATAATCAGACATGTTTAAGCAGCAACTTAGAATGATTTCTGAAGATCATGTGACACTGAAGACTGGAGAAATGATGATGAAAATACAGCTTTGATCTCAGTAATAAATCACATTTGACTATATATTCAACTAGAAAGCAGTTATTTTGAATTGCAATAATATTTCATAACTTTTATGTTTTTACTACATTTATAGTCAAATAAATGCAGCTTTGGTAAGCAGAAGACTTTTTTCAAAAAAATTTTTTTTAAATCTTACAGACCCAAAATTTTTGAACAGTAGTGTATAATAAAACGTATTTCTAAATAATTTATATATCTGCAAATATATATATATATATATATATACATACTCTCACACACGCACACACACACATACACATATATATATATACACACACATACACACACACATATATATATACACACATACTCACACACACACACACACACACACACACACACACACATATATACATACTCTCAGACACACACACACACACAGTATATATATACACACATACACACACACATATATATATATATATACACACACATACTCACACACACACACACATATATACATACTCTCAGACACACACACACACACACACACACACACACACACACACACACACAGTATATATATATATACACATACACACACACACACACACATATATATATACACATACTCACACACACACACACACACACATATACATACTCTCAGACACACACACACACACAGTATATATATATATATATACACATACTCACACACACACACACACACACACACACACACACACACACACACATATATATTAGGAATCAAGCCCATTCATTCAGTCAAAATTTACAGAAATCCTTGCAAACAGTCAACACTAATTTTCTGTTTTCCAATTCAATTATGATTAAATATGATGTGTTTGTTTAAATTGCACACGTTGTACTTCATTTAAAGTGTTCTGAATGTTTCTCTGTAGACCTGTGAGATTGGAATGACCCACTCGTGCGGGGTGAGCGGCCGCAGTTTCGAGATCTGGTTCAGGAGGAGACGCTCTCAGGACACCTACATCCTACAGGCAGAGACACGGGACGTCAAAGAGGCCTGGACCAGAGACCTGGAGCGCATACTGTGGGAACAAGCACTGAAGAGCAGAGGTCAGAGCAAATGACAAAACAATACAGAGTACACTAGGCATTTACAGGCAAAGATTAAGTGGCTACAGGTTACTGTACACATTGTTTGTGCTTGTACGTTCTTATAGATCTACAGGACTTGTTAATGTTTGTGTTTCAGAGTTGAGGAGACAGGAGAGGTTCATGGGAATGGGTTGGAAACCTTTTACTGACATTCAACCTAGAAACGCAGCTGTTAGTAATGATGCTGTGAATGGTGATGTCACAGGAAGAGGTATTTGGCAGCCAATCACAGGCTGACAATTTGCATGCATATAACTGATCTCAAGGTATAACTCAAGGGCGTAGGAACGGTTTGAAAATATCCTAAAATGACAGTTATTCTAGTGTATTTATAATGAAAATGTCATAATTAGGATTAAAACACTATGAATGAATGCATAGTTTTATCAAAGATGACTTCTCTTCTGTTGTCTGTTTTCATCAGGTAGTTTATTTTCTGTCAGAGTCTTGGCACACAAACTTGGCACAAAAAAACACAAACAGGTGTGGCTTGGGTCGTGAATGTTAATTACATTGGGATGTTATGCTTACTAATCTGCAACTAATTTGCTGAAAGGCAGATAATAGTTATTGAATGCTAGCTATAATATGGTTACTGCTTAGCACTTGCGCATTTGTTCAACCCAATCCCAGGCTGACAGAAGCTTCTGCTTGATCTTAAAGAGATAGTTCACCAAAAAAATACTAATTCTGGCATTTACTGACCCTCGTGTCATTCCAAGACCTGTATGACCTTCTTCTGTGGAACAAAATAGATATTTGGATGAATGTAGTTAACTAAATAGTTTTGGGTCCCTTTGACTTCCTTTATATGGATGAAAAATACTACTGTATGTCCACGAAAAATACAAAGTCAATGAGACCCAAAACTGGTTGGTTACCTACAGCCTTCATGAGTAAATGATGACACAATTGTTGAATTTTTTGTTTGGACGATCTCTTTAAAGCTGTTGTTTTACACAGCAACGCTTCACAATTTCAATTAATTCGTACTGCAGCTAAAAAAAGAAAACTATGTAATCTGTTTCTGACACAGAATTTAAAAAACTTATTTACGGCTTCTCACAATACTGACTTCATTTTTCACAATACTGAGGAAAAATAGCAGAACTGCGAGATATAAACTCGATATAGAAGATATAGAACTCGCAATTCTGAGAGAAAACTAATGAGACTTGTGGATTATAAACTCACATTTCTGAGAGAAAAAAAAGATACGAATTCTCATAATTCTGACTGACTTTCTCAAACTTTTGAGTTTCCATCTTGCAAATCCGAAAAAAAGTCCAAATTGTGAGATATAAACTCGCAATTCTGAAAACAAAGAGTCAGAATTGACATATAAACTCAGAATTGTGAGATTTTTTTTATCCTTTGTCAGAAACCAGCCTCTCAAATGCAGACTAATGATTATCTTTTAAATGTGAGAACATACTGTAAAATAGTTGCTACGCCCCTGAAAAAAAATTGCCTCTTTTGTAGCTGCTTTAATTTTATTTAATAAAGTAAAGCCCTTTTCAGTCATTACCTGAATTTTCCATTACTTTTCTTCTGACAGAAGTTGTAGGAATCCTGAAAAGACCCAATCCCTTGGTGTCCAGCCTTCAAAGGGGCGTGGCTTTGCCACGGCCAGATTCAATTGGCTCTGGCAGCAGCACGTCAACCGCAGGCAGCCACTCATCATCCTCGTCTGGGCGGGGCTCCATGTCACCCAGCATTTTACAAGGAAAATACGGTAGCACTCCTACTTACTGGAAAAATCAATGGTCTCTGTCTAATAAAGAAGTCTGTGGGCAAGTCGTGGCCTAATGGTTAGAGAGTCGGACTCGTAACCACAGAGGTTGCGAGTTTCGAGTCTCAGGTCCAGCAGGAATTGTAGGTGGGGGAGTGAATGGGGGGCGCTCTCTTTCCACCCTCAATACCACAACTGAGGTGCCCTTGAGCAAGGCTCCCAGGGCACTGCAGCATATATGGCTGCTCCAGGTGTGTGTTCACGGTGTGTATGTGTTCACTGCTGTGTGTGTGCACTTTGGATGGGTTTAACACAGAGCACAAATTCCAGAGGATGGGTCACCATACTTGGCTGTATGTCACGTCACTTTCACTTAAAGGAAAGGACTTGAATAATATACTGTTAAATCTCTCTCCGTCCTTTCTTTACAGATTCCTCTGCAGAGAACGCAGGTTTATTTAGCTGTGCGGATCACAATTGCCCCACACGAAGGAGAGCATCTGTGTCATCACTGCTGTACTCCAAACCTTCAGCGTGTCAGTCGTCTCCCGCTCATGTTCTTCACTACGGCTCACCCACCCTGTCCAGGAAAAAACTCAGTCCACAAACAGATGCTCACGGCTCTCTCAAGGTTGAGAATTAAACACACATCAGCTCTGTTCAAAACCCAGTGAGCTGCCTGTCTAGGACAACATTTCCGGGCAAAGCAATGCTGACTTAAGAAGATACCACACTGTAAAACAGCCAGACGAATAAAGTCCAATGTACTGTGCTAGGGCAACACATTGCACTCAAAAACGTTGTTGTACGTTGTACCCCCCCCCCCCCCCCCAACACAAATAAGTGTTTCTTTTTTTGACACTGAAAATGAGCAAAAACCCGGGTTTGGAACATAGCTTAATTTGATATACCATAAGGAAAATAATTAGTTCAGATTGAATGTTAATTACATTTTTCTGTGATTACCGTAGTGTCAGTTTCAAGAGCCGATTCGTTCCAAGGCATCAACAGAAGTTTAGCTGTGATTGAGGTGAGTTACAAACAGTGTTTCCCTGCATGCTTAAGAGACTATATTAATACAGCTCCAAATGATAAAGCTGTATGTCCACTTAATCATGTAGTACACTCTTGTAGGGTGATATACTGTATATAGCAAATCTCAACTGCTTGATTGCTTGTATTGTCATAAAATGTAACTATATTGTCGCCCAGCTCCAATCTGCTAAATGCAAATATAAAGGCATGAAGGTATTAAGATATTATAAACATGAACGTCATGATTTTCTGTAAAGCTGCTTTGCATAATGTGTATTGTGAAAAGCTCTATGCAACTAGATTTTACTTGACAGCCTGCTCTCTAAATTGAATCATTAAGTATGTGCAAACATTATATATATGCAATTGATAAATTACATATATTCTGAATGATACTAATGATGCAACATTTGCACAGGCATGCTTACATCTCTCCAGACGCAGTTCACTGATGTCAGATCAGGTTTGTGGATGCTCCAATCAGGAATCTCATGTTTGGATTTACCTGATGAAGAACAAACCAGAACAGAACAGATTTGAGATTTTAGTTTGAATAAATGCAGTGGGAAAAATAAAGAACATAAAACAAGATGATATTGACCAGATCTGAGACTGTGGAGCAGTTCTTTACTTCCGGTACTGATCATCTGAGAAAGACATGTGAGGACCTACACGGATGTTTTCCTGGAAAAACAACAGAAATATTCTGTTAAAGCTTTATTGTGCAATTATTTAGCATGAGACATTATTTCTTGATTACTATAAAAATGTTTTTGAATGATTTTGAAATTAGATGATATGCATATGCAATGTTCAACATTACAACTCCAGGATAAAGACCAATAACCAAATATCTGTTGTATGATCATCATGATTATCAAACTTCCTGCTGTAACACTGACATGCTGCGCTCATGTATCCATCTTAAAAACCCAGGTATAGTTTATGGAGTTTAAAATATACACACAATTGCTTGAAAATAAATGTGGATTATTAAATTGGACTCTGGGGATTTTACACAGCATGTGTAAATGTATTGGACTCTTTCTTTTGTGTACTGTAATATACCAGATTTCATTCCTCAGTGGAGAGAGAAAACTGTATTTTATTATTTCAAAATGTATAATAAATAAAAGGTCATTATGATTTGTTTTGTGTCTTTCTGTAGAAATATAGACTGTAAGACAAACAAATATACATTAGCAGCGATAAAATTCTGTTATTTTAGTATTATTTAAATCTATTATAGTATTTATTATTTAGATTTTTTTATATATTTTAAGTTTTCATTTTAGTCTACTTTTTAGTAAACTTGTTGTCCTTGTCATTTTTGTGTTTTTACTTTAAAATTATATTTATTTGTATTCAACTTAAAAAAATGTATTTCATTTTTAGCCTGTTGTAGCTGTTTTGTGTCTTTTCAATTAAAGTTTATTTGCATATAGAGCTTTTCATGATACAAATTGTTGCAAAGCAGCTTTACGGAAAGTTAAAGATTCTACAATATATTAATAGTAGTTCATGTCAAGTTGATGTACATATGGCAGAAATGTACGGTAAAATTCAGTTAATGGCATACTCAAACAGACGATGAACACTATTAACAGCAAGGATTATATATTGCAATCAAACTTATAGCAAAAATGATGTGTTCAACACAAGCTAAAGCATAATAATGTGCGTTTGATCAGATATACCTGCAGTACAAGATTATGAGATGCATTATATGAATGCTTGGCTAAAGAGATCAGAGTGTGTCTGAACCCTGAACGTTATCAGGAAGGCTTGATTTAGAAAGACCGGTATCAGAAGAACACGCGTTAGCAGCAATACTGTCCTGTGTTATTTATATACAGTATACTATAATAGCATCTCAACTTTTTTAATTGCTTGTTTTTTAGTCTAATTTTTTAGAACATTTATGTTATGTTTGTCATTTCTATAATTTGTTGTTTGTTTAAATATATATTGAAAATATTTATATAAAAAAATATTTTTTTTAAATGTAAGTTTAAATTTGAATAATTTCAGTACTTCAACTTATACTTTAATGTAAACTAAAATGTATTTCTGTTTTAATTGAACTTCACAATAAAACACTGATACAACCAGCTTTGCATAGTTTGCTTTAAACAGCATCTGTAAATGAATAAACTGATATATGTAGATAAATCTCTAGTAAATATCAACCTGATGAAATTAATTGTACAAGACATTCTACAATAATTTGTTTTACAAAGTATCAGTACAGGTCCAAGCCAACGCCAGAACGAAAGTTCAAAGTTATCTGGTCTTTAGTAATGCTTTTAGTAAAATGTCATCTATACAGAACATCGATCATGTATTTTATTTTATCTTTTAGTTGGATGTTCACTTAACATTTTTTAAACATACTTGTTTCAAAATGTTCAGAAAACATATAAAGTAAAATCATATTCATAATGTGTGTATAATGATAAAATGGAACATTCCTTAATGTTCAAGTCTGCATTGTTTGCATTAACAAAAATGAACATTTAAAACTGTTTTAACATTGTTTTAAACATTGTTAAAGTTTTGAACATTGAGAAATGACAGATAAATTACCAGAAAGTTCTTAGAATATATTTTGTTAGCTGGGGGAACAATAAGAACTCAAACACATCAAGAAACCTCTCGAGGGAAAATCTGTCAGAGCTAAAACTGACCAGTGAAGGTGACTCTCTGATTAACTTCACAATTGTAAGCAGACATGCACAGGGATGCATTTATATAGAGATCATACTTAATGTGCTTCTACAACCCCACAGAGACTGTTTGTCAGAAATAGACTCATGTAACATGACATGCTGTAATGTGATTTAATGCCATCGGTCATGGAAGACAGAAACTGTCATAAATAAAAGCCAGGGTTCAAAGTCTTCAGTGCGTCCCCTGACACCACCGTAACATTAGGACGCGACTCCCGAAATATCTCTCCAGTGACCCCAACACCAGCTGAAGTCACGAGTCACACGCCGAGCATTACCGCCGGAGACGATGGACAAAGGTAGGAGCGCCTTCATGGCAGCTTTAGAAACAAATACAAGCACGTTTTTGTGGTGCATTTGCAAATTTATTGGGAAAATGCACGAGAAACTATTTATGGGAAATGCAAAAGCCTGGTCAATTCTTTGGGTATATGTGTTTCAATGTAAAGCGTTATAGAAATCTGATAGCATGCAAACACTTTCTTCGCTTCACTTACCAAACAAACAGATAATTGCATTGCAATACCTTAAAAATGTTTGTCTCATGGCTGAAATACTGTTCAGATCTCGATATTCCTTCTATAATAGCATCTGTATTGCTGATCTTGCACTATCACTCGTGACTGTGGTATTTATCTGTTTAAAATATCTACATATCTTCATAGGTCAGAGTGCTAAAGCGTGACTTGGAGCACTTTTACATCCGTTTCTAGCTCTGCACGATGTTCCATTGAAAACCCATTCATTCTGATTCCTCTCATGTTGGTCAAGAATGTATGGGTCAAGTGCCAAAAATAGAAATGCTTAAACAGCAGAATGTTGTGCACGTGTTAACAAGTGCTTTGCCATTGACAATTTCAAAATCATGTTCTTCCGTAGTATTTTTTCTTTTCTTTTCCAGTACAAATATCTAAATATTCTAAAATCAAGATACTTTTACTTGAGAAGCAAATTAATGTGGATATTAAGATTACAAATGTATCAAAATACTTTATGCTTAAAACAAGATAAAATATCTGCCAGTGGGGTCCAAAAAAAAAACTTAATTTAAAGGGAAAAAAATAAATAAATTCTGACCACTCACAGACATTTTTTTCTTTTAAGCATAAAGTCACTTAATTTTGATACATTTTTCAGAAAACAAGACTTGTTATCTGATGTCATTTTGCTTCTCAAGTGTATATATATATATATATATAAGGTGGTTGATTTAAGATTGTTTAGTTATTTTTACTGAAAAACATGAAAATACTGAGAAGAAACATAATTTTTTGCAGTTTAATTCAGCACAAATGACTGCATGTTTTTCTGTCTCTTCTCCTCACAGTGGTAGAGATTGAGCGCATTGATCTGGTGTGTGAGGTGAACAACACTGATCACCACACGCTGCTGAACGGTGTGGACAGACTGATCGTGAGGAGAGGACAGACGTTCACCATCACGCTACACCTGCGACCGGGAACTCACTTTCAGAACGGGGACAATATCAACTTCATCGCCCAAACAGGTTCCTCAATCACTTCCATCCTACTCAGACTTACATCATGCACCTACAAATATGAACCATTAGGTACCAAAGCAACCTTACACCACGAGTAAAAGCAGCCCCTGGCAATGCAACAAAGCATGACAGATTTAACTTTTAAGCAAATGTGCGCAGTAACAACTAATAGGAGAACAGAAAGTGAAGTTAACATGATCCGCATGGATAGGGGAGCTGAGGGGTCAGAGGTTAGCATCAAAAACGAGTCCCTACTGTACTATCTAAAAACTGCTATGGCCATTAAGAACTAGCTACATATTAACAATGTATTATTATTATTATTATATAAAAAACAGTATATAAATTGTAAAAATGTGTTCGATCATACTCGATTTTTCAACATCGATACACTTACAAACAAAAATATTTATTTTAATTATAATAGTTATATTTTAGATGTAAAATCATTATTTATTAAATATTATATTCCAAAGACAAAGTTGCAGTTTTGCATATGCATTGTATAATAATTGAAATCATGTAAATAATATATAAATATAACAAATAATTTATTTTAATGACAAATTATAGTAGAGTATATGTAAACGCCATGTATATATGAATGCTATAAACATTTGCTTAAATATTATCATACTTAAAATAAAATAAAATATTTTACATCTGTGTGCTATATTGTGTGTGTGTGTGTGTGTGTGTGTGTGTAAATTAGGTTCAATTATACACCTAATTATATTAATTAGGTGTAAATGCCTCGTGTAAGTGCACACACACACACACACACACACACAATTAAATACAATACACATATTTGGCTGTCAATGAAAAAAATAAACAAGTGTACATGTACAGTAATAATAATGTGCAAACAACAATAATAATAATAGTACACCCACAATTCATACCTATACCTTCACAATAGGAATTCACAGCTAGGGTCAAACAGGCTTGGGGACGTCAGCTGAAAAAAATAATTACATTAATGAAATGTTATGAAGCCACTGATAAATAATTCAGAACAAAAAGTGCATGCAGGGCATTGAGTCATTGGTAATGACTTTGTTAAAATATACTAAATACAGTAATGCCGCTGCATCCCATTACAGTGAAGTTCCTGCTGTATTTAGAGGATTTACAGTGCTGAGAGGAACGACAGTAACGCTGCACACGGTCATCTGATCATTCACAAGTATATTATTAGAAACATGATGTAAAGGCTTTGAAACATGCACGTCACATTTGAGATACTTGTGTTCATCCATTCATGTCTTTCTGTTGGAGTTCAGGTCCCATCCCCTCAGTGGAAGCACAAACCAAAGCCAAATTCAGCCTCAGCAGATTCATCTCCAGATCGAGCTGGAGCGCCACAGCAGAGACGTCTGACAGCACAGTATCTCTGACCGTCTGCTCGCACCCAAACGCTTCTATCGGAGTCTATAAACTGATCCTGGATCAGGGAGAAGGAGTCGGTCTAGGAGAGTTTGTCCTGCTCTTTAACCCCTGGTGCAAGCGTAAGCTGTTTTGTCATTGGTGACCGATAATGAGAAGCTCTTAAAGGGATAGCTCACCCAAAAATGAAAATCCTGTCATTAATTACTGACCCCTCATGTTGTTCAAAACCTGTAAGACCTTCGTTCATCTTCGAAACACAAATTAAGATATTTTTCAAGAAATCTGAGAGCTTTCTGACCCTGCATAGACAGCAAGGGTATTGCCATGATCAATGCACAGAAATGCAGTAAGGACATCGTTATACAGTCCATGTGAATTTTATGAAGCTACGTGTCACCCTAAATTGAATTTTAGGGTGAACTATCCCTTTATATTAACTGGAACAAACAACGAAAATGACTTTGGCTTTATGCATAAATCTTATTTATTTATATTTTTTTTGCAGTTTGAACAGCTAATATATCTAAGTATTTTACCAAAGCAGGATTTTTGCATACTTGTTTCAGAATCGTATAAACCTGACCCCATATTTTAATTATAATGTCCACTTAGGCTTGATTCTAACGTTGTGTTTTTTGTTAGTTGTCACTTTCAATAAAATTGAATAAAAAACATGTTCAAAATGAATATATTTTTAAATCTATGTTGGTTGTTTCAGAGGACTCTGTGTATCTGGCGAGTGAAGCTGAGAGGGAGGAATACGTCCTCTCTCAGGACGGGCTGATCTACCGTGGGATACCCAAACATATCACAGTCTTACCATGGACTTTTGGACAGGTTCTGCACCTCAAAACATCTCTATAATTGCTTCACAGTAGCAACATGTTCATCAGAAGCTTCCTCGGATTCATACATTCATTTTCCTTCTTTTAAAACAATAATTTTTAGTTACTCAAGTAGCCAATAAAACATTCAAACAGTATTAATGTGTGTAAAGTGTTAGTGAGGCCAGCAGGGGGTGCTCACCCTGTGGTCTGTGTGGGTCCTAATGCCCCAGTATAGTGAAGGGGACACTATACTGTAAAAAGCACTGTCCTTCGGATGAGACTTTAAACCGAGGTCCTAACTCTCTGTGGTCATTAAAAATCCTAGGATGTCCTTCGAAAAAGAGTAGAGGTGTAACCCCGGCATCCTGGCCAAATTTGCCCATTGACCTCTGACCATTATGGCCTCCTAATCATCCCCATACATCCCCATCCCCATATGGCTGCATCACTGTCTCCTCTCCACCAATATGTTGGTTGTGTGGTGGGTTGTTCTGGCGCAATATGACTGCCGTCGCATCATCCAGGTGGATGCTGTACACAAGTGGTGGTTGAGGAGATCCCCCCCCCCCCCACAAAGCGCTTTGAGTACCCAGAAAAGTGCTATATAAATGTACAAAAAAAATATTATTATATTATTAATGCCCAAAGCATCTATGATTCACTGAAATGTTTGGTTTCTGTTTCCACAGTTTGAGCCTGGCATGCTGGACATCTGTCTGCAGATTTTAGATGAAAGTCCAAACTATATAAGTGATGCAGCGCTGGACTGTTCCGAGAGGAGGAACCCTGTTTATGTGACTCGAGTCCTCAGTGCCATGGTTAGTTACAGCCCTCAAATATTACTGAAGTTCTACTAACATAAAAGTGTTCTGCTTGATTATCACCAGCTCAAATGCTATTCAGTTGAATAAATAAAAGCAATTAGAATCTAAAAGTAGGTGTTTAGATTAAAATCTACTAACTGTTTAGATTGAGCAAAACTATCAAATTCTGTTTATATGAGACTTAAAAAATAATCCAGTTATATACAACCCGAGTTCCGGAAATGTTGGGATGTTTTTGTTTTATTTGTTGAATAAAATGAAAACTAAAAAGACTTTCAAAATCACATGAGCCAATATTCTATTCACAATAGACCATAGACAACATAACAAATGTTTGTCTGTAACATAAAAGAGATGTCTTAGAGAGGAAGAGTCTCTCAGAAGTATAGATGGGCAGATGCTCTCTAATCTTTGAAAGAATGCATAAAAATATTGTGGAATACTTTAAAAACAACGTTCCACAATATCAAATTGCAAAGGCTTTGCAAATCTCATCATCTACAGTGTATAACATAATCAAAAGATTCAGAGAAACTGGAGAAATATCTGTTCATAAGGGACAAGGCCGAAGATGTTGGATGCCCGTGGTCTTCGGGTCCTCAGACAACACTGCATCACTCATTGGCATGATTCTGTCATTGACATTACTAAATGGGCCCAGGAATACTTCCAGAAACCACTGTCGGTAAACACAATCCGCCGTGCCATCTGTAGATGCCAACTAAAGCTCTATGCAAAAAGGGAAGCCATATGTGAACATGGTCCAGAAGCGCCTGTCGTGTCCTGTGGGCCAAGGCTCATTTAAAATGGACTGATTCAAAGTGGAAAAGTGTTCTATGGTCAGACGAGTCCAAATTTGACATTCTTTTTGGAAACCACGGACGCCATGTCCTCCAGGGCTAAAGAGGAGGGAGACTTCCAGCCTGTTATCAGTGTTCAGTTCAAAAGCAAGCATCTCTTGATGGTATGGGGGTGCATAAGTGCATACGTTATGGGCAGCTTGCATTTTTTGGAAGGCACTATGAATGCTGAAAGGTATATAAAGGTTTTAGAGCAGCATATGCACCCCTCCAGATAACGTGTATTTCGATGCGAAACCACATAATGCAGCTATTACAACAGCATGACTTCATAGTAGAAGAGTCCGGGTGCTGAATTTGGCCTGCCTGCAGTCAAGATCGTTCACCTATAGAGAACATTTGGCCTATCATTAAACAAAAAATACATCAAAGATGACCACAAAATCTTCAGCAGCTGGAAACCTATATCAGGCAAGAATGGGATAAAATTCCAACACCGAAACTCCAGAAAATCATAACCTCGATGCCCAGACGTCTTCAAACTGTTTTGAAAAGAAGAGGAGATGCTACACCATGGTAAACATGCCTCCGTTCCAACTATTTTGAGAAAAGCAGGCATCAAATTGGAAACAAGCTCATTTTGTGTATAGAATTGTAAAATGTATCAGTTTAAACATTTGTTATGTTATCTATTTTCTATTGTGGATAAAATCTTGGCTCATGTGATTTGAGTCTTTTAGTTTTCATTTTATCCAAATTTTTTAAACGTCCCAACATTTCCTGAATTCAGGTTGTATTTGTGTAGCAGCATAATAGCATTATTTTTACATGCATTGAAGAAAATGTGAGTTACTTTCGAGTGTGAAACTCACCGCCATGTTGTTTTGTCCAATCCAGATCAACAGTCTAGGTGATAAAGGAGTTCTGGTGGGTAACTGGTCAGGTGACTATGAGGACGGTGTGAAGCCCACCGTATGGAAGGACAGCTGCTCCATCCTCCGGCAGTGGAGTAATAACGGCTGCAGGGCGGTGCGTTACGGACAGTGCTGGGTGTTCGCAGCTGTTGCCTGCACAGGTGATTCATTAATTTCTGCAATAATTATCACAAGTCAATTAACAGTCATTCAACTAAATAGCAGACAGATATTTTCAACAGCATGGAAAACTATATGTTAAGGAAGTTTGTTCATTTTATTTTTTTATTTGGTTTATTAGTTTTTGTTTTAATTAAATATGTCTATGTAGATTTTATATTAGTTTGAATTATTTTAGTACTTAAATGAAAATGAGAAATGTTGCCTTGGTAACTAACTGATTAGACCTAACTGAACAATTTTGTTAATGTCTTATTCTATTTCAGTTAAAGTGTATTATTTATCAAATACAGATTTTTTTTTAAATGGTTTTAGTTTTAGTTAACAGTAACCCTGGCTCATAATCTTCACTTTTTTGCGAATCATGCATACTTTTTAAAGGCCCATTCCTTATTATGTCCCAGTTATATAAACTGTTCCCAAACATTTTCACATATTATCTCAGATATCTACCAATCTACTGTAAATTATAATCTGTTGCACCTTCACATATTACTATGCATAGATGTGGACATAATGCAGACATGTAAATACGGTGTATAATGTGTATTGGTAACTAAGTATGTCTTTATAGTACACTGTGTGTACTGAGTATATGTATGTGTATTCTGCACATTGTCTTCTGTACAGTCTGTAAATATGTACTGTCCATATATAAATTGTTGTTTTGTTTTTTTGCACTGTCTGGAGCACGCTCGTAAGAATTTCACTCACCAAGGCACTTGTGCTGTGGTGATGTGACAATAAAAGTGATTTGATTTGATTTGAGATGATAAAACCAGATCTTGCTTTTGTGCTTGATTCATGTTCCAGTGTCCAGAGCTCTGGGAATCCCATGCAGAGTCGTCACTAACTATGGATCAGCACGTGACAGCAATGGAGACCTAGTAATGGAGCTTTTATTCAACGAATTTGATGAGAACATAGCTGACGACTCTATATGGTATGCATTGTAAAGCCAAAATTAAACAAGAAAAAGTCATTGGTAAATTTTTATTTGGCATCTTTGGTTCCATGAAAAACTTTAGATGAAGAACATCCATCAAACCTTTCTATTAAACAATTGATAGTTTTCACGTGACGTCACACCCTTATTAGAACGCCCACCTGGCGGGCAAAACGAAGCTTTGCTCCACTGACTGCCAGCTATTTTTACGCAGATTGCATCAAGTAGTATGGTACTAAAATGCAGATATTAAAAGGCGAGATTCAGTAAACACCTTATTGATTTTGTACAGGCAAGAAGATGAAGCCAGAATATAAACACAATGTGGAAAGTTTCACATTAAAGGAAAAGACTGAACCCTTAAGCGGATTGCGTTCATATTCTGGCCTCATCTGCTTGCCTATGTAAAACTATGCATCATTAATATGGTGAATACTGAATTTGATCTTTTAATATTACCGTTTTAAACATTATCTGCACTTTAAGTGTTTTTACAACGTTTTGTCGCACTGTTTATGATTTAAATATTCCGGCGGGTGCTTCATATGGATTGCAAATGGCCAAAACTTGCATTTTGTTCAGAAATACCTTTGTTTTAATCTTTTGAGAGGTGATCTAAATATTTGCGGCTGGGAAACAGATGAAAAATTGACACGCTTGTGCTGCAGTTCTATGGATGTTTTGCCCTTCAAGTCTTCGAGCCGGTCATGTGACTGAAAACTATCAATAGGTTCCTTGGGTAAAGGTTCTTCAGATTATTAAAATGTTATTAGTTTAAGAACTGTTCGTTGAAAGGTTCTTTGTGGAACCCAAAATGGTTATTTTATAGCACTGCTGCAAAAACATTTTTTTGAAACTTTTATTATTAATAATATTATGCAAATGAGAAAAGCATACCTTGTTCTGCCTTAGGAACTTCCATGTTTGGGTAGAGAACTGGATGACACGCCCAGACCTGGCGCTAGGGTACGAGGGTTGGCAAGCGAGTGACTCAACACCTCAGCATAGGAGTGAAGGTGAGCCAATCGATGCCCGATAGAGGTGGAGAAGTAGAGTCAATGAAGAAGTACCTCAGTTCAGCTGTCTTTCTTCTGCCAGGCATCTTCTGTTGTGGTCCAGCCCCTGTGAGAGCCATTAAAGAGGGCGAGCTCACTTTCAAATATGATGTCCCGTTCGTGTATGCTGAGGTGAACGCTGATGTAGTGGAGTACATCAAACTGAGAGATGGAAGGGTGTTTAAGATGGGCGGATCCCCTGCGGAGGTTGGGAAATCCATCAGCACCAAAGCAGTGGGTCGAGATGAGAGAGAGGAAATTACACACAACTACAAGTATCCGGAGGGTAAGGAGCCATTCTGGGTACTTCATTCATTCACGGTTAAAGATCTAGGTTGGATGCAAATTCAATTCCCAAAAGAAAAATCCATAAACTATGATTATAACTATTTTACCACCGAGCAAGCCACATACTTCTAGGTTATTGTAGGAGCATCTATTCACTTACATTGTTACTAAGGACTTTTAATATTTATAAAGGCCCTAAAAAAACAACAGCATGATTATATGCAGTTTCAAGTTTGTTTATGCTAGCTGGTGTATTAGCGAATTATTTATTGGTGAGGCTAGTTAAAAAGCCTGATAGAGACACCATCATCCAAAACATGACAGATTGTGGTTGTTTCAGTAGGGTAGGAAGATTGAGCCTTATCTGGTACCAATATACTGTAATATTTAAACATTATAATGCCCCCGTCATGATAAACGCTATTTTCTGTTCAGGTTCTGAAGAAGAGAGAAGGGTTTATGAGAAGGCAAACCATCACAACAAACTAGCACAGGCAGGAGAGGAGCCTGGTTTACACATCAAGATTAAAGTGACCCCGGACATGCACATCGGCTCTGACTTTGACGTCTATGCAGAGCTCAAAAACAACACCATGGTCACAAAGTCCTGTCGGGTCATGTTCTACGCCCAAGCAGTGTTTTACAATGGCAAACTTGGAGAAACCTGTGGATTGAGCGAGTTTACAGAGATGAATTTGGCTTCGACTGAAGGTATGCCTGGTTCCTTAAGTTTTAAACTAACTGTATACTTTGGACATGCATATAAACTCTTAAAAATCTAACAGAGGATTTTCACAGCAATAGTATAGAAGAGCCATTTTTGGTTCCCAAAAGAACCATTCAGTGAACAGTTTTTAAAATAACAATTTTTCCTTAGTGTGAAGATCATTTAAACAATCTAAAGAACCTTCTTCCACTATTAAAAACCTTTTGGGGAATGGAAAGGCTCCATGGATGTTAAAGGTTATGCATGGAACCATCTATGCCAATAAAGAACCTTTATTTTTAAGAATGTATATTTAAAAAGGTAACGGTCTCATTGTGCTTTATGTTTCAGGGGGTAAAGTAACTCTTCGAGTGGAATATGCAGAGTACAGCAAAGCCATAACTCAAGAGAGGATGATCAAACTGGTGGCTTTACTCATCGATGCAGAGACACGGGATTTCTACAGAGCAAAGAAGACCATCATATTGGACGGCCCTGAAATAATTGTCAATGTAAACCTCAACTTTTCTCTAAAATTTACATTTACAGTATTTTGACTTGACAAAATTAACTTACTGTTATTGTGAAATATTTGGCTAGGAATTTTTTGTATTTAAAACCCCTAAAGTCTCAAGTTTCTCACTGGAGTGAAACCAGTGGAGTGATATGTAATATGAATCAATGTACTGTAAGCAAGACTCACGGCTCTAACAAGGTGCAATTCGGTCCCCCTTAGATCTTGGGCGTGCCAAAAGTGGGCCATAACCTGGTGGCAGATTTAGCAGTGCAGAATCCACTTCCAGAGCCCTTGGAGAACTGTGTGTTCACTATACATGGTGCCAACCTGACCGACGGCAAACCCATCACTCATGAGTAAGTAACCCGATCACTCCGGACCTCGGTGTGAAAATACATTCCCTCATTTCTCCTGTGGACACACCTGGTGTCATTTCAACTCATCGCATGATAAAATTGAAAGATAGATGAAAAACCTCAGCTGTGGTAATGCATCAATGTAAAACATTATGATACTATTGTCAGTTTAGAGTTGTGTTGTTCATTAAAACTCTAAACATAAAAAAATACAATATTTGTTAGCATGTTATGTTATATGCCGTCACATCTAGAGCACCCAAAACACAAAGACACTTAGTTTGACTGCAGGCGTTTTTTTTTGACAGTCAAAACATTTGTGGCTAAATTTTATGAAAAATATTAAATAATGAAATTGCAAAAGTTGCATGGCAGTAACAGTTTTTTTTTTTCTTGACAGGGTTGGAACAGTTGGTCCTAAAGAGTTTGTCACCGCCAAAGTGGAGTTCACACCAAAACTGCCAGGACAAAGAAAGATAGTGATAGATTTTGCCAGCGATAAACTTCACAATGTTGAGACCTATGAGAATCTTGTCATATATGAATAAATTAACTGTTTTTACTTAAGCTTGTGCCGTCTTATTCTGTTTGTTTATGTGGGGTCAGACATAATTTTGAATTTTCAGCATGAAAAACATGCACGATATTTGAAAATGAAATCTTCTCCTCAAATGCTAATTTTTTTTTTGAATATTTTGTACAAGGGCTGTGCAATTAATTGAATTTATAATAAAATCATTAAACGAGACTGCATGATTGTGTGCAATTAGAATGCAGCACACCTAAATCTAGCATGAGAACAGAACGTCTCAGGTTACATATTTAACCATGGTTCCCCGAGTGGGGAACGAGACACTGCATCCCCTAGGGGTCGCTATGGGGAATGCCGTCAGCGTGACCCGTGCTTGAAGCATACATATATAAAAACACCACTTGTTGGCCAGCGACAGCCAATGACGTCACTACCGGCGTGACCACAATATAAAGGGCGCCGGGACAATACATCATTCGCTTCTTCGTCTGAAGCTTGCGTCCGAAGCATGGCACACAGCCTAGGGGACTCGTTCCCCACTCGGGGAACCATGGTTACATACGAGAACGTTATACCCACGCCACCATGCTGAGGGGAGTCCAAGCCAATTTCGCGCAAAAGGCGAGCACTAAGCCAACTCTACCAGGCTAAGGGAGTTGCCCCTGGGACGGTTGATGGCTGTCAGTGACATTATCCCCTTCGGCCAAAAACCAGAGCTGCATACCCTAAAACTCTTACCTGCTAGGTGCCGGGACTACCGGACCCAGGGTAGAGCTTAAAGGCTTGGAGTCAGAAAAAGATTCCTTTAAGGGGATATGGCCAAGCATCTAGTGGTAGTAACTAGGTCCTGGCCGGTCACCCAGGGGCTACCGCTTGCTCTGCACGAGCTTGCTGAGGGAACTGTCTCAACAGACCCTTTGGTAGGCGTTACAATTTTATTTAATTTTTTTTCAGACCCAAAATATTGGGACAAAAGGAGTGGGGCCCAAGGTACAAACCGGGGCTTGACCAGCTCAAATAAGGGCACGAAGCTGCGTGCGTAACCCTACCCTACGGGATTTTAGAAAGAACGCAGAACATTCGATGTGCGAACTTACCACTGGGTAGATTTTAGAAAAGTGCCCAAAATCTAACGTGTGCACTTACCATAACATGGATTTTAGAAAGAAAGCAGAACACTTGATGTGCGATCTTAACACTAAGTGGTTTTTAGAAAGTGCCCAGAGTTTTAGCGTGTGCACTTATATATATATTTTGGTAACGTTCTATGGCTCCGAAGGGAGCGGCATGCTCATAGATGGTGAGGGGAGCAATGCTAGCTCGACCAGCAAGGCGAGCAACCTATCATAGAGCTCTGGGGAGCGGAGAAACTCAGACGCCTAGAAGGGAGCGGCATGCTCATAGGTGACCCTCTAGGTGAGGGGAGCATTGCTAGCTCTACCGACAGCGAGCTCTGGTGTGTGGAGAACTCATTCCTCAGAATGAGAGGGAGCTCAGACGCCCCGAAGGGAGCGGCATGCTCATAGGTGACCCTCTATGGTGAGGGGAGCAGTACTAGCTCTACCAATGAGGAGCTCTGGAGAGCGAAGACTCATTCCTCCGAATGAGGGAACTCAGATGCCCAGAGGGGAGCGGCATGCTCATAGGTGACCCTCTATGGTGAGGGGAGCAGTGCTAGCTCTACCAACCAAGAGAGCGACGTATCACAGAGCCCTGGGGGGCGGAGAACTCATTCCTCAGAAGGGGAGGAAACTCAGATGCTCAGAAGGGAGCGGCATGCTCATAGGTGACCCTCTAGGTGAGAGGAGCAATGCTAGCTCTACCGACAGCGAGCTCTGGAGAGCGGAGAACTCATTCTTCAGAATGAGAGAGAACTTAGACGCTCAGAAGGGAGCGGCGTGCTCATAGGTGACCCTCTAGGTGACTTTATAAAAAGCCTTAGCCAGGTCTTTCAGCAGATCAGTCTGATACGCCTGAAGCACCGCCATAGTGTGCAACGAAGCGACGGTCTGACCTGCTGCTGCATATGCCCTGCCATTTAAGTCAGATTCAGAGGCTTAGATGGCAAGGAAGGAGCCTTAAGAGAGGATGTCTCGCCCACAGATAGCTGGCTATCGTCTCATAGCCATTTTCACGCATCCCCTCAATGTCAGCATAACTAGTATGCTGAAAACTATGAATACGAGAAAAATTGCTTTTTCCACTCCTTCTCAACCCCCACATGGAGATTTAGGAAGAAAGGAAGGCTCGCTCGAGCTGGGGGTTTATGGCCAGAAAGATAATTTTATGGTCCATAACCTCCAATAACTCGTCATATGCAGTGCAGGAGGATGGAGAGGGTTCAGTCTCAACTTCCTCGCCCTCAAACATCTCCTGCTCTTACTGGGCATAACCCAGCAGAGCACTAGCCCCTGAATCTGATGATGTCAGAAAGATCGCATCATCACAATCCAGCAGCTCACCGACGCGCGCGAAAAGGGGGCAGTCCCTCTCTAACTCATCGGCCATATCCAACTGCGAACCCCACGATTTCATTCGCCTCCGTGCCTCGGCGGGTCCCGAATCCCGGGAAGCAGACGGCTGCCCCTCTTTCCTCGAAAAGAGGGACAGACGAGAGCGGAGCTTTTTCATAGAAAAAAAAACACAGTGCACGCAGATTTTCCCCTCAAGGACATCGCGTGGGTGCTCCTTGCCCAAACAAAAGACGCAAAGATTGTATGTCATCGGGTATCAAATAAGGAGGACACAGATCCACACTTCTTAAATGCCTTGCTAGTGCTCGCCATGATAATAGAGAGAAAACTGTACTCTTACCAGAATGCACGCTTCAAACAAACCAGTCAGTGAAGACGAAGAAGAGGATGTATTCTCCCGGCACCCCTTATATTGTGGTCGCGCCGGTAGTGACGCCATAGGCTGTCGCCGGCCAACAAGTGGTGTTTTTATATATGTATGCTTCAAGCACGGGTCACGCTGACGGCGTTCCCCATAGCGACCCCTAGAGGACGCATTTCGAAGTTCCCATGAAGGGGAACAGTGTGTGCTTACCATTACGACATGGAAGAAAGCAAAGAAACAGGGAAAATGCATTTAGGGCAGTATAAGTTGATTCAAGTTGATTCAAGATGGCGCCGAGGATGGCAGCCGTGTTGCGAGCTCCGGGAAAACTTTGCAGTTTTTCGTATGTTTTATTTGTTTTTTTGTTGTTTTACGTGTTAGATGTTGTTAGTATAACTGTCTACGATAGAGACACGCTTTTGAACATTGGTTCCTCCGTCGCGCAACGCAAACCGGACTTCGAGTTTTTGAATGCCGGTGGACTGTTCACAGACACGGCATCACAGCCCTTTGTGTGGGTTGCGAAAGCGAGGAGACGACGCCGAAAACGAGGAAAACGAGCTGGCGTTCTCATCAGACTGAGACGCCGTGCTTTCCGACCTCCTCTTCCAACCATTTTACTGGCCAACGTTCAGTCACTGGATAACAAACTCTGTGAACTGTGGGCGCGGATCTCATACCAACGAGAAACAAGGGACTGCTGTGTTATTTGCCTCACAGAAACCTGGATGTCTGCAATGGTTCCAGACTCAGCCATCGAGCTCACGGGCTTCTCCGTGCACCGCTCGGACAGAACGGAAGAGCTCACAGGGAAAAGCAGAGGCGGGGGTGTTTGCTTCTACATCAACAACTCATGGTGTAATGAAAGGAACATACAATCTATTAAATCCTTCTGCTCCCCTGATCTGGAATTTCATACGCTTCTGTGTCGACCGTTCTGGCTACCGAGGGAATTTACAGCGATCATAATCACGGCTGTTTATATCCCCCCCCAAGCCAACACAGACCAGGCACTCAGGGATCTGTACAGGAATATAAGTGAGCAGGAAACCGCGCACCCAGATGCAGCTTTTGTTGTCACAGGGGACTTTAATAAAGCCAACTTCAGAACAATAGCTCCAAAATACTTTCAACACGTCACCATCAACACGCGTGGAGATCGTACACTCGACCATTGTTACACCCCCTTCTGGGACGCATACAAGTCCCTCCCCCGCCCACCTTTTGGCAAATCGGATCACTCTTCCGTTCTGCTCCTGCCTGCTTATAGGCAGAAACTGAAAGGTGAAGCACCCGCTCTCAGGAGAGTCCATTGTTGGTCGGACCAATCGGACGCTATACTACAGGACTGTTTTGATCACGTGGACTGGGACATGTTCCGGGCAGCGTCTGATGACGACATAGAGGCGTATTCAGATACGGTCACGTGTTTCATCAGGAAGTGTATAGACGATGTAGTTCCGACCAAAACAATCCGTATCTACCCCAACCAAAAACCGTGGATTAACAGCGATGTTCGATCAGCCTTGTCAGCGCGGACATCTGCCTTTAAATCCGGAAACACTGACGATCGGAAACAAGCCAGTTACGATCTCAGGAGATCCATCAAAGCAGCCAAACGAACATATAAAAACAAAGTTGAAGAACACTTCAACAACAATAACCCAAGAAGCATGTGGCAGGGCATTAACAACATCACAGGCTTTAAAGGGAATAAGCCAGCTACTGTGAACATTGCCGCCTCTCTACCGGACGAGCTCAACACCTTTTATGCTCGGTTCGAGGCTGATAACACCGCACACACAGAGAGCGCTGCCGCGGCTGCTGCAGAAGAGGTCAGTCCACTCACGCTTTCTGTCGCGGATGTAACCCGATCCTTCAGACGGGTGAACATCCGTAAAGCCGTAGGCCCAGATGGTATACCAGGCCGTGTGCTCAAAGCATGCGCTTTCCAGCTAGCCGGGGTTTTTACAGATATTGTCAATCTGTCCCTCTCTCTGTCTGTGGTTCCCTCATGCTTCAAAAAATCCATCATTGTGCCCATACCTAAGAAAAACAAAATCACATGCTTGAATGACTGGAGGCCCGTTGCTCTGACACCCATCTTCAGCAAGTGTTTTGAGAAGCTTGTCAGAGACTACATCTGCTCTGTGCTGCCTGCTTCACTGGACCCACTACAATTTGCATACCGCAGTAACCGTTCCACAGACGATGCTATTGCCTTCACCATGCACACTGCTCTCTCCCACCTGGAAAATAAGAACACCTATGTGAGGATGCTGTTCGTGGATTATAGTTCGGCATTTAACACCATAGTGCCTGCCACACTGGTTGCGAAGCTCCAGACTCTAGGACTGAACAGATCTCTGTGCAGCTGGATCATGGACTTCCTGACAGGCAGAAGTCAGGGGGTCAGAATGGGCAACAACACCTCATCTCCCCTGATCCTCAACACTGGTGCACCGCAGGGTTGCGTCCTCAGCCCACTCCTGTACTCCCTGTACACACATGACTGTACAGCTACACACAGCTCCAATGTCATCGTCAAATTTGCTGATGACACAACGGTGATAGGCCTGATCACCGACAACGATGAGACGGCCTACAGAGAGGAGGTGAGTACCCTGACTAAATGGTGTCAGGAGAACCACCTCTCACTCAACATCGACAAGACCAAGGAGCTGGTGGTGGATTACAGGAGACAGAGCAGAGAACACACACCCATCACCATCGACAAGACACCTGTGGAGCGGGTGACCAGCTTTAAGTTCCTCGGCGTTCACATCACCGAGGATCTCACATGGTCTGCTCACACAGATGCAGTGCTGAAGAAGGCACATCAGCGTCTCTTCTTCCTGAGACGGCTGAGGAAGTTTGGAACGAGCCCCAGAATCCTCAGGTCCTTCTACACCTGCACTGTGGAGAGCATCCTGACCGGCTGCATCACCGCCTGGTTTGGAAACAGCACCGCTGGCAACCGCAGGGCTCTGCAAAGGGTCGTGCGAACTGCCCGCCACATTGTTGGAGGTGAGCTTCCCTCCCTCCAGGATATCTACACCAGGCGGTGTACAAGGAAAGCCCGGAGGATTATCAAAGACTCCAGCCACCCGTCCCACAGACTGCTCTCTCTGCTGCCCTCAGGGCGACGTTTCCGTAGCATCCGATCCCGCACTAGCCAACTGAGGGACAGCTTTTTCCCTCAGGCTATCAGGCTAATGAACAGTCACAAATAACTCACCTACATCACACTCCCACTCACACAACATGCCATGCACTGCACTTTAACACAGTTCAACTGGACTGTTAATTTATAATCTGTTGCACCTCACATTATTACTATGTATAGACCACATTATGTATAGATACTGTACATAATGTAGATGTGCCCATACGGTGTATAATGTGTCGTTGATAATTGAGTATGTCTTTATAGTACACTAAGTGTACTGAGTATATGTATGTGTATTTTGCACATTGTCTTCTGTACAGTCTGTAAATATGTACTGTCCATATGTAAATTGCTGTTGTTTTTTTGCACTGTCTGTCCATATGTAAATTGCTGTTGTTTTTCTGCACTGTCTGGAGCACGCTCATAAGAATTTCACTCACCAAGGCACTTGTGCTGTGGTGATGTGACAATAAAAGTGATTTGATTTGATTTGATTTGATTTAAGAACTTGGTGCAAGGCTCAACAATAACGACTGACCAATGGCCTGGAAACATTCAAGCATCTTTAAACCATTCAATTACGTAATTGCATGCTGTCTGAAATGGCTGTCTGTGTGCACACAAAATATTGAATTGAGTTCTTTTGCAACATTTTGCACTATTTACATTCAAATTTAATTTAACAAAAAAGAGCTGAGAAAGAAAATGCATGTGTATCAGTATATTGGACCAGTGCAATATGTCTTAAAGTGACAGCAGCCTAATAAACCTGTTGCTGTCTGTTTTCAATGTCAATCAAACAACAAAGTAAAAAGAGAAGTACTCACTGCTCTTGACCGAATAACTTTAGCAACTTTAAGGATTAAAAAACGTTTTCTCTTTAATGTTTGAACTTTAAATTAGTTAAGATAGTAGTGTGTTGTGGTATCAAAATTGAGTTGTGAAGTTTCACTGCCAGCTAAAATGCTACTGTCATAAAACAAGTGAAACGCTATTCAACTGTTTCATATGTGGTCAAGCAGAACATTGTATTTATGAATGTAAATTATGTAAGGAAATATTGTTTCAAAACCAATAATCCCTAAATCGGTCCACATCTGAGTTGCACTGTTCTGACTATAATATAAATTCATAATTTTTACTTTGAATATAGACTAAATTATTCACCTTTACAAATAGATGCGTGGTTGGAATAAACTGCCTTCCATTTGCATGCCTGACGTGCATTTATCCTGTTAGAAAAACAGAATTTGAATATTGCATCAATGCAAAACTGCTCAAAATGTCTCAAACGCCTCAGTAATTCATAAATCTGAATTATGAATCTGCAGCATTTAAAGCGAACCACAATTATTTCCACCTTCAGTCGGCTGAATTGAAGCTACAGTAGCACAGTTGGCAGTGTGCTGTGGACGTGTCGGTGTTTAAAACCCTAGGAACACTTTCTTGTGAGATACCATTCTTTAGAACTTAATTAAAAAAAATGTACACTTATTTTTTTTCTACACTAATCTCTTCCTCCAATTTTCATTGTTTTCTTATAGATTTGAAAAATGGCGACGTGGGACCAAACCAACACTTCAACATGCACACCACCGATTTTCTCAGCGAACTCCAGCTCGTGCTACGTTATACCCACCTATTTAATCGCCGTTTCTTTCAGCATCAACATGGTTCTCAGTCTACCGGCAAATGGTTACATCCTGTGGCTGAGTGTGAAAGAGATGATTCAGGGACAGTCGACCGAAATCTTCATCTTCAATGCGGCACTCGTTGAGGTCGTCTTCTGCTCTTCTTATGTTTTTATCATACAGCAGTATTTCTTTAATTGTACTCATTGCAAGTTTGGCATATACTTTCCTGGTCTGTTGCTGTTAGTCGGTCGTCCTCTGTTTCAGAGCTGCACTTGTGTGGAGCGTTACTTCGGAGTTCTCCATCCTGTGACTTTCTTAAAGCTCAAACCCATGAAATACAGGATTGCGTTATCCATCATCGGATGGATTCTGATAGTTATCTCAAGCTTTATAGTTTCAGTGAACATCATTGAACTTCATCAATTAGTTTTGCCAGAACTGCTTGTTTTTTTAAGCATCAAAGTGTTCAGCTGCTTGATGGTCCTGAAGGCTCTGAAGCGTCCTGGACCTGGTGACAACTTCAAGAGGAAAAAGGGAACGAACCAAGACAAACTCAAGGCTTTTCGGATCATTCGGATTGTGCTGGCATCTGCAGTGCTTATGTACGGCCCTATGATTATTTCTCTTGTGCTTTATTATCTTATAGATTTCAAGAGGTTTCTTTTGTCCTGGTCTGGGGCCTTGTGCCTTGGGTTTATGACAGGGTTTGTGCATCCTTTCCTCTATCTTAAAAGAGTTGGAAAACTACCCTTTTGCTAAAGGCACTTCCCATATGTTGGCGTCTCAAAAAGCATACTGCTTTTCTTTTGAGAACTATTAGATATTATCTAATACTAATTTAAAGGGATAGTCCTTCAAAAAATTGTATGTCATTCCAAACCTGGATTTCTTTCTGTGTAACACACACACACACACACACACAAACAAATATTTTGAAGAACACTGGGGTCTAAACAACACAACTGACTTTTACAATAGATATTTTTAGACAAAGAAATATATACTTGAAATGATGTGAGGTTGAGTAAACCAAGATGTTTTGTTTTTTTTTAATCTTCAGAATTTTAATTTCGGGGAGAATATCTAATTTAATCTACTTGCAAAAAGCCTGTCTGGTAGTATTGTATAAAAGACATAAAGGACCTGAACACACTGTTTTCTGAATATCAGTAGTAACATGTAGCTCATTATATGTTCATTATATTTAGATTTCTTAAATAAGTACTCAAATATATCAATAAAGAGAAATATTTAATGAACCCTGCATTTGGGCTGATTGATTCACACAAGTTTGGGTTTTTATGTAATGCTTCAATTGAAGTCAGACCCCTTAAAAGAACCAACATGAAATGAAAGCAAAAGATTATAAAGTTCAGGTGTCTGCACAATTTGCATAATTTCCAGTCATTTCGTTTGGTGGAGTTGTATGTTTGATCGATCTACTGTGACAGCTGTGTCAGTAATAAGCATGTTTTATCCTAGAAAACCATCATGCAGTAATATTTTTATCTCACAACCTGGATACATCTCAACTCAAAGCCTGTGGTTTCACCTGTGCATTCACCATAGAAATAGCAATCTGCATTGAAACAGCATTCAATAATGAATCAAATAAAGGGTGCAGTCATGCACACCTGCTTTCTGCAATAGCCCTCAAATCCCATTCATCTTAGACATATTCAAACCTGCCATATTACGATCACAAGAACCAAGTATCTGAGCTCATTGAAGTTAAGTGTGTTGTGGCATCTTGGCTAATTCTGTATTATTTTCAATAGCCTGTCAAATGAAATTAAGGGGAAGGGATTGATCTTGATTTTTTTGTTTTTGTGTTTTGTTTTAGAGTATTTAATTATCACAAATACAAACCCAAGAATTTACTCATCAAAACTAAGTAGACCACCGTGGATGCATACTGAGCCATCATCTGAACAAATATTGAAATATTATATACTTTTAAATAAATGCTATTTTATTATGTAAATATTATTGGACATAACATTAAAAGGTCCTCACAACTGGCCTTAAAGGGATAGTTCACCCAAAAATGAAAATGATGTCATTAATTACTCACCCTCATGCCGTTCCAAACCCATAAAACCTTCGGTTATCTTCGGAACACAAATTAAGATATTGTAATGCATCCTGTGAGCTCTCTGACCCGCCATGACAGCAAGGATCCTTAAAAGATCAAGATCCAGAAACTTAGAAAGGACATTGGTAAGACAATCCATGTGACATCCGGGATTCAACCGTAATTTTACGAAGCTACGAGAATATTTTTGTGTGCAAAAAAAAAAAAAACTACTTTATTCAACAATTCATCTCCTCCGCATCACCCTAGTGCCATTTTGGAGAGTATCCACTGAACATAAATAGCATATGCGGTTCTGTGTTCTGTATACCACGTGACGCAGCTGACACAGAACAGCATACGCTTTTTACGTTCAGTGGATACTCTCCAAAATGGTGCTAGGGTGAGATGAATTGTTGAATAAAGTCAATTTATTTTATTAATTTTTTGAACACAAAAAGTATTCTCGTAGCTTGGTAAAATTACGTTTGAACCCCTGATGTCACATGGATATGTTTCTGGACCTTGGTCGTGTAACTTAAGGATCCTTGCTGTCTGAATATATTTAATATGTGTTCCGAAGATGAACGGAGGTCTTACTGGTTTGGAACAACATGACGGTGAGTAATTAATTACATAATTTACCTCAGGCCTCCTATAATGTCCCATAAGTTTACAAATGTAAAAAAAAAAAAAAAAAAAAAAAATCACAAGTGTGTAAGAATCACAAGTGGTCAGTCGGTCAGTTCCCATGACATCTGGAAGTAAGGCAGTTGACCTAAACATCAACAAAAACCTCGTTTGGACTTGTTTAAGGGAAGGCTGAAGTAAGCTACACTTTGCTGCAGATTTTATCCGTGACATAACGTTCAGTTCATAGAGGTGGCTGCAGCTATGATTCTATGTGACAAAAAAAATACCTCACAAGCAAAACACTGTATTCATAATAATCTACAGTCAGACAACGTTAGCAATACCCACAGCTTTCGTGACTATAGCATGCGTTGATGGGACTTATGTGTATTTCAGTTAAGAGTACTCACGAACGAAAGATATAATCCATTCACGATCTAGAACGAAAAACAAGACGCCAACAATCACGAGACCGGAGGTAGAAACGGCTCTCACGTGTCACGTCACTTATTCGCGCACTTTTTTTTGCGTCCGCGCGCACTTTTCCCGCCCCTTTTTTCCCCACCCCTTTTGCGTTTTCCCACCCCTTCGACTTTTTCTGTTTAATCCATAGAAAACAAAACAGAACATTTATTTATTTTAAAATTAATATTAAAGCGTGTTTGTTTGTTTATTTAATTAATTATATTTAATATATTTATTTCATTTATATTTAATACTATTGGTCTTATTTATTTATGACGTTCAATCATATAAAATAAATCTATACAACCAAACAAACAGCTAACGAATTCATTTTAATGTAAGATAAGAAATGTAGGCCTAGTAGTTTTCTCAATTCTTTGCCAAACAGTAAATCTCTGTTCTATTGTCTTGTCCGTCCGTTATAAAGGTGAGTGGATTGGTGTTTTCAGTACAGCACTCACACACTGCCATCTTTTGGAGGAAGCCATGTAACTGATTTCTCTGCGGGTCACTTCCTCACAAGTCCATCTGCTCAGTTGAGTTTCAGGGGTATCATCGACAGAACAACAACTCAACGTGACATCAACAAACACATGCATCAGTATGTGGGCTTTCATCTTCTATTTCATCTGTGTGGAGGGTAAGGTGCACACATTATATGCATATTTTAATTTGGTTTTAAGGAGAGGCAGATGGAATTGTGTTTAATTGTTGTCACGTAAGTTTAAAAAAAATCTAAACCACAGTTCCATGCCATTATGAACAGACCTGAAATGACTTGCATGAACTTTTGTGTGAAAATGAAGGTGAGCGTGACCTGTCCAAAACATAGTATAAATTATTCATTCATTTTTAGTAAATATGCACAATTCATAACAAATCTCAGCTATAACAATATACAGAATACTGTATGAATGTTCTGACTGTACTTTTTTGTACATATACTTGTACATATATAAAGTAGATATACTTTTTTGACGTTATTATTTTTGTCGAATTGAGAGTAAATCAGATAAGTCGTGGAAGTCCATCTCTTGATGTTGCATAACATCCACAGATCAGAAAAGTCAAGTCACCTTTTTGGAAAGCGTGATAGAACCACTTCCTGCCAACTTAATGTGTGTCTTTACAATCAAAGAAAGAGAGAAAGACAGATTTAAAAAGTTTTTTTTATTTCTTGCAAATTTTGCATAAAAAAAAAATGTATTTCTGCTGTTGGTTTCATTCTTTAAGGAAACAACTTCTGTCCTTTGCATGCAATACTGTCTGAAGCCGCAAAAAAAAAAAAGACTTCCTGTATCCCATCTTAGATCATGTTCACTCGAACCGCAGACCTGCTAGTGTTGCAATACAAACATGCTTGAAAAGTAGTCAAAGATCTTATCATTAATTAAAAAACTTATTTGCTCAATCCTTTATTTGTCTTTATTTTTGGCCACTAAGTCAACCTTCAATCCAACTTGTGCACAAAGTCTTAAATCTGTTTAAGACAATTAACATGAAGTCTACAGACTTCTTTTTTTTTGAAGGTTAGTACATCTTGCATCTAAATCTTTGGTTGTGCATCAACCACAACACAAACCTCAATGACAGTGAAAATCAACAAAAGAAAGTCTATATCGTCACCACACAGCAGATAACTAATAGTGATGACAAAATCAACAGCAGTGTAAACAAGGTCATGTACGAAGCAATAATCCCACAGCAGTTGCATATTTTTTGCATGCAACAATGCATTTTTGGGACTTTTCAACTAATCTGATTTGAAGTTGTTCAGATGGTCTAACGGGTTTTTATGCATATTCACATTTACTATCTGTGATTCAAACTGCTCTGTAAGATTTATAATTTGTTACTGCTTTATTTAAAGTGCATGCATGACAAATATGAGACCAGACTACATTAAATGGACCAGGTTTTATTGGTTTGTGTCGACCACAGTGTGTTTATGTGGTGACTGCACAGAACAGCAAACCATTGACATTCAGCAGGTGTTTAGAACCCATCAACTGTCAATCCCATATTAGTGTGTACCTGTATAATTACCCTGTTTCATATCGTTTCAGTGGGTGGAGAGGTTGATGGCATTGGAACAGTTAAAGTGATGGAGGGAGGTGTTCTCAATCTGCATCCAGCAGTCCATGATCTAAAGGGAGACGTTCAGATACTGTGGACTTTTGAAAGTGGCAGACAAAGCACTCGTGTCGCACAGATGCATCAAGGGAATATTTACACTCATTATGACATGAGATTCACAGGCAGAGTGCAGTTAGACCGAACAACAGGAATATTAATCATCATGGACATCAGGACTAATGAATCTGGACTGTATAAAGCCTTAATCATTACTAGTACGCTCACCTCAGCACGGAAATACAAGGTTGATGTTTTCGGTAAGTTACGGCGACAGACACTTTAGGAAAATATAGCACGTAAATGTTAGGAAAATCGTTGATTATTTCACTGCCGTATTGGCCTCTTGAAGGTGATGTTCATGTTTCCTTTTGTTATGAAGCATCTGTCTCAGTACCTGCCATCAGCTCTTCAGTTAGTGTTCACCGATCTACAGGTCTGTCTTCATCAATTCTATTGGAAATAACACAATCTGCCATGGAAATGTATTTCTGCCATGGAATAAAGATCTAAAATAATTGCTAGATTTCATCTCACAATTCATACTTTTATTTCTCAATTTTTGCAATTCTGATTTGTTTTCCTCTGAACTCCACAAGTGCGTGCAGTCTAAAGAACAAAACAAGACAAAAACAATAGAGATGCAAACACAGAAAGTCACAAAAATCGTGAGATATAAACTGAGAATTAAAAAAAAAACTGTCAGAAATGCAAAATAAGTCTTCATCTTTATTCCATGGCGTTAATAAGCTTCCAGAAGTTATGCGACAATACAAAAAACCATTACATCTCTTTGTGTGGTTTTGATATGATGCAGTTTGTTGGTCTCTTGTTGTAAATTATAATAGTAGTAAAAGAATGTAAGCATTGTTCATTTCTTTCAGGTACATCACAGGAATCAGAGGAGTTCTGCTCTGTGTTCTGCTCTGTAAGAAATGATCGAGGTGTGTTCATCTCGTGGTATAAAGGAGGTGAAATACTGAATCAGACGAGCAATCCTGATCTCAACATCAACCTCAGTTTACCATTACAGCTTCATTATAATGATCCAGAGATCTACAGCTGCACGGCTGTGAATCCAGTGAATAACAAAACCGTCCATCTTCACATGAACGAGATCTGCCCACAACACGAAGGTACCAGAACTACATTTATCACAGAACTCTCGTCCTGCCGTAATAACTTCTGTGCTGCTTCAGTGTCTCCACAGACAGACAGACAGACAGACGGTGTTTATGAACAGCTCTGTTCTCTTTCAGGTTGTGTGGATCACTGTGGCGTCACCGAGGCTCTGGTTCGTCTGCTTCTGTCTGGTCTGGTGGGAATCACCACCGTTATATTTCTGATCGATCATCTGAGGTTCTGCTCATCTCAGAGAAAAGCTGCTGCTTCTGTGTGCTGATGATATTATTGTGAGATTTGGTTAATGCCTTCTCCCTTTGCACTCTAAAAAATGAACCGGTATTTTGGTTCTGTTGTATTTTATAACTGTGCACCAGTTTCTATAAAAAAAAAGTTATAATATCACAAATTTAGAATATATACTCTGAAATAAATCATTTCTGTTGTAACAAGGAGGCCTTCTGAAATCTGTTGTATATACTGTATATACAATACACTGTAAAAATATGTAAAAACATTTACATAATGTGTTACATACTTACAGAATATTTGACAATAAAAATTTAAGCAATTTTAAGTCATATCAGGTGGAAATAATTCCTTATACCAGTGTTTAACTAATTAATGCCCATATTCACTTTTTATAGTGTACCTATCATTACTACACTTTTTTGTTATTAGACAATATGCAATTTTAATAATTGTATATTTTGTATATTTGTGTATGAGGCTTTAGAGTGAACTAGTGAAATGCAAAAAAATGCATTTCTGTCCTGCTTTATGTTGTTAATTAGTACACCTCACAGCTAATGATAATTAGGGACACTTAATAAGATGCAAGTGTTTGCATGTGTGTATGTTTACTTTCTGTTGTACATTACAAGAATCAGTTTGACCAACACACAAAGCTTAGCCAAAGCATTCAATATGATTTTAAAAAGTGTTTTATTTGATCTTTTGTTCAACTTTCAACTTTTTGTTTCTTCAAATCCATTCAATTAAAACTTTGCATATTCAGTTTTAACCTGTCCTGTAGGACTATGAACACATTGTGTTGTATGATTACGCAGATTTTAAGAAGCACACTGTGGTAAATGTCTTTGTTGAGAGCGGTCTGATAAAATGTATAGCCTTCAGTAATACTCGAATATATAAATATTTAAAAATTACAATAAAATAAATACAAAAAATGCCTTTTATTAACAGACAATACAAAGAAATCTTGCAATGCTAGATCACAATTTATACAATATCAACAATAAATAGCCTAATAAATGTTTAAATCAAATACAAATATTAGAATTAGCATACTAATCACAAAAACTATGATAAAGTGATTGACTCTTGTTTATAAGCTGTCATCAAGTTAGTGGATGTATAATGTGCTGTATGAATACTTCAAATAAAATAAAAATACAGTGAATTAAAACGCCAAAATTAGTGTGCTTTTTATGTGCTTTTATAGAAATATTATTCAATATATTATCCTAAAAGAGACAAATAATATTGCAAAATCATGTCTGGCAACTTGACAAATATAAATTCTGTTTAGGAAAATAAGGAAATTAAAATAAGATAAGATTTAGTGAACTATAGATTATTCGAGATTATTTCTAGATCAAAATAGATATTTTCAGTGTTCAGGGGCAGATGCATTCTTAAGGATGCTTGAAGCCCAAATAATCACTCTTAAAGAGATATAAAGTAGCAAACTGGACACTCTCAATCTAGTGGAGTTCAAGGATACATAAGCGTTGTTCTAGTTAACAGCTGTTGTGCCTGTAGATGCCTCTCAAAGCAGCAGAATCACCTGGGATCTCTTGAGAAAACATCGTGATTCCTTACAGCTGTCATTTCATTCAGTTTAGCCCTGCGCTGGGTGAGCTTGCAGTAATTCAGTTATTAAGGAACTATCACTTAGGCATCACTTCCAGCTGCAGGCTACAGTGTTTCTCTCTTGAGCCACTTCATTGAAAGCTACATGTAATCAACAGAAAAACACAATTACAGGATGCCGAGTGAAAATAACAACTTGTGGTTCAAGTTAAATAATACATTTCAAAGACATTTGTCATTCAAATTTATGACGTTTGAGCGCTTTTGTTATTTTTGATATGTGAATAGAACTTCATAGCCTACATATATATAATTTGAAAAAAAAAAATTGGGGGACAAATATACATGATGTAACGTTTTTATTGTTGTTTTTGAACTCACATCATCAAATTAGTTCATAGAAAGCTTTTTTATATAAATTAGAAGCACTCTTTTTAAAATGCATGGCTATTTTTAATGATGTCATAAATCAGATTAAGATAAATTGTTCTGCGATGATACTTGCCTTCCTGTGTTTGCTGTAAATGAAAGCAGTGACAGCAGCAATGACGACCACTAAACTGAGGACCACCGCACCTGTGCTTATTCCTGCAGTGTATGATTTACTGTACATGGCAAACGCTGGCTGTTCAGGGCTGCTGGCACTGAAGGGAGGCTCTGTAAGAAACAACCAGAACAAAAACTGATGACTACTTTACACATAACTGTAATAAGTATCCATGGATTTGCATGATTCAGATGTACATATGCACATGGGAAGAGTTCTAGAGGAACCTTGGACAATTTAGAGAAAAGCAATGAAAAATCATGTAAAATAAAAAAGGTAAATAAATTAAAGAAATAATAAAAATGATATAAATAACGAAATAAAGATGACTTAATAATAAATAAATAATAAAAACAATAAATGAACAAATAAACAATACATCACAGTACATCGAAAACAATAATGTTCTTGTATTTCTTGTGAATTTCAGTACTGCGTTCCCTCACATGAGGATGATCATGTGAAAAAAAAAAAAATTACAAATACCTCATATTCATATTCTCATCATCCGTATTGCTGCTGTTTACATTCCCAGTACAAACCCGTTTGCACATCCCTCTCATCCCTCTTGTTTATATTACTATTTATTAAGTCCCCTATACTGTTTTTGCACATTTACTTGTTTTTGCACATTTACTTGTTTTTGCACATTTACTTGTTTTTGCACATCTTACTTGTCTTGCACATCTTGTTTTGCACTTTTCTTTATTCCATTACACTTTTTACTCTTTATTTCTCTTTTTTACCCATATATATGCTCTTGTGTGGTGTTACTTTTATATAATTTTTATTCTTTGCACTGTCCACTGAGCGGACCTGATTCGATCTACATTTCACTTTTGATTATACCCTGTATAATTTATCATGTGACAAATAAAGAAACCTTGAACCTCATATTTGGGCGTCTATGGCATTTAAACGATTAAAACCTCTGTTTAAAATCACTCTAATAACAGGAAAGAAGCTTAAGTGAGTTTCTGTTTCTTGTAAGCCTTCAGAAGTTAAAGAAGTTTGATCACTCTGAGCAATCCAGATATCAATCGATTAGAAGTAAAGAAGGGAAGTTCCCTTAAAGTAAGTAAAGTTAGTTCCCTTCTTACCTTCCCCTACTTCTTTACCAGAAGTAACGTTAGTAGCCTACTGTATGATGGAAGAAACGCTCGAGGCAGGTCACCATCAACGAATGTACTATTGTTAAAAGAAAACGCAACAAAACGAAAGAACAGTGTGCTTCTCCAGCATATACACACGAGTGCAGGGGCAGAGGAAACCCCCCAAATCAGAGTCTTAAAGGGACAAACCCCCTGACCGTTACAATAAATCCCCTCATGACGCAACTGACGAGAACTCACGACGCCATTCTGGTCCAAGCTCCGCCCATATTCAGTGTTGCCAAGTCCACGGTTTTACCGCGAAATTGAGCTACTCTACACTGTTTTCACGGTTTAAGCGAGCACAATAACGTGATAATATGAATTTTACCAGGGGAACCCCGCTAAAAAACGTATGTTTTACCCCCCGGAATGTGATTTGTACCGCGATTGGGCTAGTTTTGAGTAGTAATTGGGAGGGTTTTGTTGTGGAAATCTGGCAACCCATAGATCACTTGAGGGATTTAAATCAGAACTTACTTAATTATTTTCCTTCTATCGTTAAATATGCATAAACATTTAACCTACTTTGAATGGCATATATGTCGTTTCTGCTTATTGGAGACAAAGAACAAGAACTGCAATTCATTTAAAATATCATGAAATGACAATGTCAGTTTTAAAGTTTTTTTGAGCAAAATTCCTCAAAATAAGCAATTATTTCTCATAAATAGCCAAATGTAGTTTCTGTAGTTCAGCTGTAGTTTCACTGTCCTGTGATATTATTATGATGCTACTTCAAAATATTTCATAAGTCACCTCATGATACTTTAGTAAATCCAAGAATTGGATCGTGTTATACTTACGATACAAGGTAACATTGTAAATCTTGTTTTGCGGATGCCTGCTGCTCAGATTGCAGATCTTGTAAAGCCCTGTCTGATTGTAGTGGACGTTCATCACGGTCAGAGTTATGTTTTGTCCATCAGATATGAGAGAGACTCCAGATCTCCAGCACTCGTGTTCACAGTCTCCGTTATGACAGATCATCTGCGCTATCCGTTCATGTGAGGAGCCTTTGAGACGAGTCACCAAAACCTGAGGATCTTCGTCGGATTTATTGATCTGAATAGAGATGGTGAGGTTTTCTCCTTCGGAAATCTTCAGCCATTCAATCTCATCATCGTCGTCGTCTTGAACACCAGCAGCAATGCCTTTAAAGAGCATTTGCTCGTAAATATATAATGAATGCGAGTGAAGCACATCACTGTCAGATCATGTATAAGCGGTATAAATACACCTGTGAGAGAGAGTCAACCAGCATATAACTTACCAATCCAACACAACACTAGAACGAAGAAGAATATCATCTTCGGTATCTTGAGATGAAACCATCTGATCATGTTTGACAGTCCTGTTGATCTGAATGTTATAGATCAGTTGTTGCTGCATGTGCTCACGGTTCAATAATGCGGACAGTCGGTAATGAGGCATCTATATGTATCTATGAACTGTCTTCTAATAACTAACCCACCCGCCCATAATCATCACACTACCAGGAATATCAATGAGATGTGCTTCCAAGAATATAAAGGTCGAGAATTTTTTTTCAGTGGCTGATTCTTGAAATTATACATTTGGTTTCCAAAAGTGGGAAGTGATTTAGAGTGTATTGAAACAATTATACATTTATGTTAAAATGGTTAAAATTAACCACATCTTAAAAAGGTAATGTTAACAATAAAATTAATTTAATTAGGGAAAACAATGTAAAAACATAGGCTAAATTTTGGGTTAAATACATTTTAAATATTTACAATTATGCTTTCCTCTTAAAACAATTAACACCGTTAAATTAATATTGTTGCCCCAAAATTCACGAAATATTTTCTGGCAATGAATTTACTCTTGATTTATTTATTCTTGATTTATTATTGATCATGCTTGATTGATTGATTGATTGATTGATTGATTGATTGATTGATTGATTGATTTATTGATTGATTGATTGATTGATTGATTTTGATTAACAAAACTTAAACTTTCATTTCACATGGGTTATTGCACCATATGCTCAACCAGAGATATCAACAAATATTGAAATCAAAACCAAATATTGCTTTATTCAAATTTTCAATGATCACTGAACTAGAAGATGTTTTAATTGTATCTATTGTTTTGTATACTATATATTAATTATATTTGTGGTGTTTCTGTCTTCTAAACATCTTGTTGTGTGTGTTATGTTTCATAATCAGGGAAAAGACATGAATATGACTAAAAGCATGTGATTACACCGGACAGGTTTATGAGAGCATGAGAATGGTCAAACACTCCATTCTTGTGGTTATTTAATGAATATCTTGCAAAAATGTTAGCAATTATTGTTAGCAAAATTATTGTTAGCAATTATATGTTAGCAAAAATCAACAATGTGGCTGTTTAGCCTGACGCACTGCAACATCTATTTAACCAAAGAGGGTCACATTTCCATTCATATTTACATTTGCGTGCATTGTTTCACATTGTTTCATAAAAGTTGTTGTTCACATAATATATGTGTGTGTACTGTGTATATTTATTATGTATATATAAATACACACATGCAGTATATATTTTGAAAATATTTACATGTAAGTCACTTATTGATTTTGGATCTGTTGGTATTTGATAGAATCCATGATGCCATGTGTCTAAACAAGATGTCCAGCAGAAATATAGGCCCACAACATCAAAAATACAGCAGTATATTTCATTGTACACATGGGGTGCTTTTTATCCCTGTGTTCACCGAACACATCTTGAGTGTTTGCTGCTAAAAGCAAAACACTGCATTTTTTGTTTCATCTGACGATAGAAGCCAGTCCCATTTGAAGTTCCAGTCATGTCTGATAACTGAATATGTTGGAGTTTGTTTTTGGATGAGCTAGAATATTTTTTCTTGAAATCCTCCCAAACAACATGTGGTGATGTAAGTGATGTTTGACCATTTTGGAGAGTCTTTGGTCACTCAAACTCTCCTTCTCACGGTACATTAGGACGATAAAGACACACGTCCTCTTCCAGGCAGTTTCGTAACATTTTCTGTTGATTGGAAATTCTTAATTATTGCCCTGATGGTGGAAATGGGCATTTTCACTGCTCTAGTTCTTTTCTTAAAGCCACTTCACTAATTAGTGAAGCTCAATTATCTTTTGCTGCACATCAGAAATATATTCTTTGGTTTTTCTCATTGTGATGATGATTAAGGGAATTTGGGCTTTGTTTTCCCTCCTATTTATATTTCTGTGAAACAGGAAGCCATGGCTGGTAATTTCATGTTCATAAACACCCTGCAGTGCTCAAAATTGTGAATATGAATGACAACATACTTCAGAGATATTTTACTCATAAGAATTTCTAGGGGTGCCAATAATTGTGCCCAACGTGTATTTGAGAAACACATTTATTTCATAATGATCTTCCACCATTTTAAATTCTTATATTATCCAATGAAAGGTTAGATTTTTGTGAAGTTTTTTAATAAAAGATCAAAAGGATTAATGCAATACTGCTTCTCATCCAGTGTGCAAAGTTCTGTAAACCACACCCCTTTGGTAATGATTTATTTATATTTTATTCTTAAAACAATGATACAATAAATTAAAAAAATATATATTCAAATCACAAGAGTAACTGAGAAAATAGAATTAGTTCAGTTTATCTTGATTTTGTGTTTTATTTTGAATTTGAATTTTATATAAAATTTTGACTATTAAAGAATTAAGTTATCCTGTGCCATGGTTTTGAACTTTCTTCTTTCATAATTATTGAGTATTTCAAACAGTATTCAGACAGCATTTCAACTCAAATTCAACTGAGATCGCATGACTGTGTAGCACAGTGTTACCAAAACATTAGTTATACTGAAAAATAAAATTTGTTATTGTCTTCATGTCATTCAAAATCTGTGCAAATTTCTTCTGCAACACAAAATATATTTGCTGGGAGCAAACAACATCACCTACTTGTATTCAAAAAAACTTTTTGTTTTGGGTCAACTATCCTTGTAAGAAACTATCCATGTAAGAAAGTAGCACACATGTCCTAGTCATTTGCTTGTCAAATTTTGATTTGTTAAGAAAAACAGGTGGAACAACTCCTCTTCCTCTTCTGTTTGCCAAAAGAACTTTAGCCTTTTGATTATCAACACTTCAATGATACGAAAATATAATGGCGTCCAGTTCAGGTAAGAAATTTGTCAAATCAGATATATTTAAGAATGAAAGAGCCAACATCCTTCAGGAATTGTTTTTCTTTACTTACTGAATAGGTAATTAACTAAAGAAATATGTTGGTACAATGGGGACTAAGTTGTGAATATTAAGGCAAGAAGGCATATGGTAAATGTTATGTATAGTTAATTTTCTTAGTAACATTTTATGTTTATTCATGTGCTTGTGACATTTCATAACATCCCAAGTATTAATAAACAGCTGATTTATTTTTAAAGGTTAAAGAAGATACCCACTTACCATGTTAATAATAATCAATACAGAATTCTTACATAAATGCCTGTGCCGTATGTATGAGATAAATACAGGTGCATCTCAATAAATTATAATGTCGTGGAAAAGTTCATTTATTTCAGTAATTCAACTAAAATTGTGAAACTAGTGTGTTAAATAAATTCAATGCACACAGACTGAAGTAGTTTAAGTCTTTGGTTCTTTTAATTGTGATGATTTTGACTCACTTGTTATTGTTATTTATTTCTTTATTTATTTTACCTGTAATTAAATATGCAAATAGTCTGTTATTGTTTTTCATTTTTAATTGAGTGATTTATTTTATAGAGTGCAAAAAATCTATTGGAAATTTCTATTTGGAAGTATAGTAAACTGTACTGTACTCAAAACTGTATTACAATTAAATGCAAGTAAAGTCTTTTCACAAAACATATTTCAAAGCAGCTTCACAGAGAAATGTGTCAGAAATACAAAAACAAATATGCAAGTTATTGAAATGACGTTTAATACTTATTAGAGTGACACGCAAATGTGATTATAGAAATACCGGTAGGAATTACTTGGTAATCCCTTCTTTTAAATTAAATCTCACTTCAATCCACATCCATGGCCAATGTGTCCTAAGGCATGTTTTTTTATTTGAATACGAGCTCTCTAATTTTATTTCAGCAGTACTGCATATTATCTGAAAATAATGACTTCAAATTAAAACAAATATTAGTTAATTGAAAACATTGGGTCTGTTCGTCACACAAAGCTACTCTATGACTTCAGGAGTCCTTTCAGAAGTCATATTACTTCAGAAGTTAGTGCTTTCGTTTTGGGTTTGTTCTTTTTTGGAGCTTGGCAGTAAAATCACCATCTGCTTTGCTTGTATGAAAAGCAGCAACTGAAGAGAATCAGGTAACATTGTTTGATGAGAGATGTAATTTGTTACATTTAAAACTGTGTTGTTTTTTTATTTAGTCAGTGTGTGCTGACCTTTAAATAATGAAATGTTTTTCATAATAACATGAAGCCATTTTTTTGCTTCTTCATAGTCAATTATTGACTGTAAAATGTGTTGGTGTATTTATTATTTAAAAGCTTCTGCTTTTTCAACATGTACCGACAGTTTGCACAACAAACTGCTTCTAGAAGTGTGTCTAATGCGATTTACACATTTTGTTTTATCAGAAAAAGCTTCAGATGAACTGAGGATTGTCCTGCTGGGAAAAACTGGAGTTGGGAAGAGTGCAACTGGAAACACCATCTTTGGGAGAGAAGCATTTAAAGAAGATGTGTCTCATGATTTGGTTACTAGAGAGTGTCAGAGAGAGGCGGCTGAGATTTATGATAGACACATTACTTTGATCGACACTCCAGGACTGTTTGATACTAAACACAGTCAGGAAGAGATCCAGAGAGAAATCACTGAGTGCATCTCAATGATATTTCCAGGACCACATGTGTTTCTGTTACTGATACCAGTGGGACGTTTCACTCAGGAGGAAGAAAACGCTGTGAAGATCATTCAAGAGACTTTTGGTGAAAACTCATTAATGTTCACCATGGTGCTCTTCACCAGAGGAGATGATCTGAAGAAGAAGACCATTGAAGAGTATCTGGGAAAACCTGATTCTGCTTTGATGAAGCTCACTGAACAGTGTGGAAACAGATACCATGTGTTCAATAATAACGAGACTGGAGACCGTGTGCAGGTGTCTGAACTAATGAAAAAAATCAATGACATGGTGACAGCAAATGGAGGCAGTTACTACACATGTAAGATTTTCAGACAGATGGAAAGAGAAAAACAAGAAGCACAAATGAAGATGATGATGGATGAAGTGGAGGAACTGAAGAGAGCGAGAGACGAACTCCTGGCCAAACATGAAGAAGAGAAAGAGAAAATGAAGATGAAGATGGAGGAAGAGAGACACCAATTCAAAAAGAGTGAAGAACAATACAAAATAGACATGAAAAGTAAACAAGAGGAATGGGAGAAAAAAATACAAGAGGAAAGACTGAGAGAAGAAGATGAGAAAAGAAGGAAGAAAGAACAACAAATACGGGAGCGGTGTGATACAAATGACGAGAGAGAGAAAATCAATAGAGAGAAAGAAAGAATAGAATGTGAGAAAGACCTTCAGGCCAAACATGATGCAGAAATTAAAATAATGAAGAAAAAGATTAAACATCAAGAGATACTTGAAGAAAAAATCCAGCATGAGAAATCTCTGAGAGAAGAAACGTGTAAGATTTTTGAAGACAAAATTAAGTTAATAGAACAAAAGCAGCAAGATGAACAAATAAGAGCAAAACCAGTGGACTGTGAAGAAGACAGAAGAAAAGACATAGAGAACATGAAAATGTGCTGCTCCCGAACAACTTCTTCTCTACAGGTAATTAGATTAATAAATAGTAACAAGGGTCAAGGGAATTTGGCTGATGTATAAGCATTAAAAGCTGAGTTCAGAAGACTTTTGTGTGCACAAGAGAAACATTTGCATGCTCACAATATCGTATTTATGTAAACTATAACCTATTTCCTTTGTCTGTCACTGCAATTTTACTGTGAAAAAAAAGAGAGTATGAATGCACATGATTTAGTAAAGACCGATTTGCTCAAAAAAGGGCTTTTCTATGTATATCACAGCCTTTATCTGCTTTAAAGCATCCTGAGACGGCAGAGACATTCAAGGGTCCAGTACAGCTACTTATATCACAGCCTTATGTCCGCTTTAACACATCCTCTGTGACGGCAGAGAAACCTCGCTGTGCAATAGGCTGAACGGTGCAATACAACTGTGTGCATTGAGCTGTTGGATTTTGGATTTTGTTAGAGCAGTTTGTGGAGTTTGAGGCTGAACCCAGTTCTTTATTCTTCATTTGCTGAAGAGCCTTTATTTGTCCATATATAGCGCTGCTCGCAATAAGCGCTGTTACAACTGATAGAAGAAACTCAGCTCTTCTTCGCAATCTGCAAAGATGCATTAAATCCGACACAGTGGTTCAGTAAAGGATGTTCTGGTCTTGTGAAGTAAGAATACTTTAACATATATTACCGTACCAATATAGAGCACTTTTTACTGTACCAATCACTTCTAGACCTCAAAATGTCAGAATCAGAAAGAGCTTTATTGGCAAGTATCTTGGTGACAGGCTTCCAGTGGAGAAAGTACAGGCATAGTGCAGACATACGTAGAATGAAATATAACATAATAATAAAGAGAGCAGACAATAAATAAAAAAATAGAAATAGAAAAAAATTTGGACTGTGCACATTTTGAGAAGTTATGTACAAAATATAGAAAATGTAGAAAGAATTATGAATGTGCTATTTTACAGATAAAAAGTTTTGAGAAGTGATGTACAGTCCTGAGATGTAGACTATAGGCTATTGTTCAGGTAAAATATAGCCTAAGGAAAAAAGCTGTTCTTATGCCGCTCAGTAATGATTTATCTGTGTCGGAATACAAGAACAGAAACGATGTCTTTGTATTGAAGGCCAAGTTTAAAATAGATCTCAATTAGACTAATTCATGCTCATCCATGCTCTTGCTTTCTTCATTGTAAGATGGCACAACCAGAAACTGTAACACGTGAGCTCCCAAAAAGTTTATCTTGCACACGTGAAAGTCTTCATTTGTTTTATTTTTGCAAATGTCCCTTTAGGGGCTCTGTACTTATCTAAGCTACTTATAATAATGAATATGTATGAACAATTGTTAATTTTTCATAACATTTCATAATATATATACGTGTAGATTTAATAAAGTATGTGTTTTTTATGACCCTTTTTAAAACCTGCACAAATAAAATTAACACAGTGAGCGGAGTAGGGAAATGTCTCTATGGTAACATATTAAACTATAAAGTAACATGATTTACAAAAAAGTTATGTAATGCTAACATATAATATATATATTGTTATAAGGGAAACAGGTCAATTTAGCTCAAAGGGAATCATTAATGATTTTATAGGGAATTTGAACAGACTCACTGTTTCACGGCGATTCACTGAACAAGCCGTATAACAAACTGCACTGGATATTAAAATCCCAAAATATAGTGAAAACACTATTAAATAGCACAGTAACAAAATCGACAGATTAAGACATTAACTTGTGAGCACAAAACGTCTCAGGTTACGTATGTAACCATAGTTCCCTGAGAATGGGAACGAGACACTGTGTCCTCTTTCGAGGGTCGCTTTGGGAACGCCTCCAGCGTGACCGGTTACCTGAAGCATGATTACAAACACCCAATGCACTTGGCATTGGCAGGTGGACGCCTATGACGCAAGCTAATGAGCGTCTGCGAGCATAAAGGGGCACCTGTGGAACACATCCTCCTTTTTTTTCCAAGGGAGACCGACAGGAATGCCCGAAGCATGGCCAAGAGACGCAGTGTCTCGTTCCCATTCTCAGGGAACTATGGTTACATACGTAACCTGAGACGTTCCCTTCCGAAGGGAACTCTACACTGCGTCCTCTTTCGAGGGTCGCTTTGGGAACGCTATGCCAACGCCGCCATGCTGAGGGAAAAGTGTCCAAAAGCTGGATTCCTAAGTCACAGACTTGAGGAACACCATCCCTGCTCAGCAGAACTAGGGTCAAAAGAAAACCCTTCTTCAGGCCAGCTCAAAGCTCGCCATCATAGACTAGCTCACGAGAGTATGGCTCTCGGAGTGGAAGTCTCAGAAAGCGACTCTCTAAATTGAGAGGAGACTTCTACACTCGACGCTATGAACAGCTAGTGAGGCTCAGGACGGAGCATGCATGTAGTACTGCCTAAGCGGAGCTCTGGAGACTGGAGGCTTAGGCAGAATGACTCTCTAAACAAGAGAACACCTGGCACACTCGATCCAGGTAGGGGAACTCTTAAGAGTGGAGGTCTCAGCATGACGACTCTCTAATTGAGAGGAGACCTGGCTATACTCAGCGCCAGAGGCAGTTAGTGAGGCTCAAGAAAGAGCCTGTGCATAGTACTGCCTAAGCGGAGCTCTATAGAGTGGAGGCTTCAGTAGAATGACTCTCTGACGAGAGGAAGCCTAGCAACACTCAACCTTAGTTGGGGGGCTCTTAAGAGTGGAGGTCTCAGCATACCGACTCTCTAAAGCGAGAGGAGACCTGACTACACTCAGCGCCAAAGACAGCTAGCGAGGCTCACAATAGAGACTACATACTAATGGTGCTGCCTAAGCGGAGCTCTGGAGAGCAGAGGCTTCAGTAAAATGACTCTCTTAAATGAGAGGAAGCCTAACACTCGATCCAGGTAGGGGAACACAAGAGTGGAGGTCTCAGCATAACGACTCTCTAATTGAGAGGAGACCTGGCTACACTCAACGCCACAGGCAGTTAGTGATGCTCAAAGGAGTCTACATTCTCCTATTACTGCCAGACGGAGATCTGAAGAGTGGAGGCCTCAGCAGGACGACTCTCTAACGAGAGGAAGCCTAACAACACTCAACCCTAGTTGGGGGGCTCTTTAAGAGTGGAGGTCTCAGCATAACGACTCTCTAAAGCGAGAGGACACCTGACTACACTCAGCGCTAAAGACAGCTAGCGAGGCTCACAATAGAGACTAAGTACTAAAGGTGCTGCCTAAGCAGAGCTCTGGAGAGCAGAGGCTTCAGTAGAATGACTCTCTTAAATGAGAGGAAACCTAACACTCGATCCAGGTAGGGAACTCTCAGAGTGGAGGTCTCAGCATAATGACTCTCTAAGTGAGAGGAGACCTGGCTACACTCAATGCCAGAGGCAGTTAGTGAGGCTCAAGAAAAAGCCTGTGTATAGTACTGCCTAAACGGAGCTCTAGAGAGTGGAGGCTTCAGCAGAATGACTCTCTAAACGAGAGGAAGCCTAGCAACACTCAACCTTAGTTGGGGGGCTCTTAAGAGTGGAGGTCTCAGCATACCGACTCTCTAAGCGAGAGGAGACCTGACTACACTCAGCGCTAAAGACAGCTAGTGAGGCTCACAATAGAGACTACGTACTAAGGTGCTGCCTAAGCGGAGCTCTGGAGAGCAGAGGCTTCATTAGAATGACTCTCTTGAATGAGAGGAAGCCTGACACTCGATCCAGGTAGGGAACTCTCAGAGTGGAGGTCTCAGCATAATGACTCTCTAAGTGAGAGGAGACCTGGCTACACTCAACGCCAGAGGCAGTTAGTGAGGCTCAAGAAAGAGCCTGTGCATAGTACTGCCTAAGCGGAGCTCTAGAGAGTGGAGGCTTCAGCAGAATGACTCTCTAAACGAGAGGAAGCCTAGCAACACTCAACCTTAGTTGGGGGGCTCTTAAGAGTGGAGGTCTCAGCATACCGACTCTCTAAGCGAGAGGAGACCTGACTACACTCAGCGCTAAAGACAGCTAGTGAGGCTCACAATAGAGACTACGTACTAAGGTGCTGCCTAAGCGGAGCTCTGGAGAGCAGAGGCTTCATTAGAATGACTCTCTTAAATGAGAGGAAGCCTAACACTCGATCCAGGTATGGGAACTCAAGAGTGGAGGTCTCAGCATAACGACTCTCTAATTGAGAGGAGACCTGGCTACATTCAACGCCACAGGCAGTTAGTGATGCTCAAAAGGAGTCTACATTCTCCTATTACTGCCAGACGGAGCTCTGAAGAGTGGAGGCCTCAGCAGGACAACTCTCTAACGAGAGGAAGCCTAACAACACTCAACCCTAGTTGGGGGGCTCTTAAGAGTGGAGGTCTCAGCATAATGACTCTCTAAAGCGAGAGGAGACCTGACTACACTCAGCGCTAAAGACAGCTAGCGAGGCTCACAATAGAGACTACGTACTAAAGGTGCTGCCTAAGCGGAGCTCTGGAGAGCAGAGGCTTCAGTAGAATGACTCTCTTAAATGAGAGGAAGCCTGACACTCGATCCAGGTAGGGAACTCTCAGAGTGGAGGTCTCAGCATAATGACTCTCTAAGTGAGAGGAGACCTGGCTACACTCAACGCCAGAGGCAGTTAGTGAGGCTCAAGAAAGAGCCTGTGCATAGTACTGCCTAAGCGGAGCTCTAGAGAGTGGAGGCTTCAGCAGAATGACTCTCTTAAATGAGAGGAAACCTAGCAACACTCAATCCGAGTAGGGGAGCTCTTAAGAGTGGAGGCCTCAGCCTGGCTACACTCAACGCCAGAAGCAGTTAGTGAGGCTCCTCAGAGCCTACCTCTTTTACTGCCAGAGACGGAGCTCTGAAGAGTGGAGGCTTCAGCAGAACGGCTCTCTACTGAGAGGGAAGCCTAACAACACTCAACCCTGGTTGAGGGGCTCTTAAGAGTGGAGGTCTCAGCATAACGACTCTCTAAAGCGAGAGGAGACCTGACTACACTCAGCGCTAAAGACAGCTAGCGAGGCTCACAATAGAGACTAAGTACTAATGGTGCTGCCTCAGCGGAGCTCTGGAGAGCAGAGGCTTCAGTAAAATGACTCTCTTGAATGAGAGGAAGCCTAACACTCGATCCAGGTAGGGGAACTCAAGAGTGGAGGTCTCAGCATACCGACTCTCTAAAGCAAGAGGAGACCTGACTACACGCAGCGCTACAGACAGCTAGCGAGGCTCACAATAGAGCCTACATACTAACCGTGCCTTCTAAGCGGAGCCCTGGAGAGTGGCGGCTTCAGCAGAATGACTCTCTTAAACGAGAGGAAGTCTAGCAACACTCAATCCGAGTAGGGGAGCTCTTAAGAGTGGAGGCCTCAGCATAACGACTCTCTAAAGTGAGAGGAGACCTGACAACACTCAGCGCTAGAGAAAGCTATCAAGGCTCACAATAGATTCTACACACCAATAGTGTGGTCTAAGCGGAGCTCTGGAGAGCGGAGGCTTCAGCAGAATGACTCTCTTAAATGAGCGGAAGCCTAACAACACTCGATCCAGGTAAAACTTTTTATTTTAATTTTTTTTTAGCTCGCAAGCGCCCCTAGGGGGCATCGACGCATATCCGCACTCGCGCCTCCCTTCGATGTCAGCATAATTAACATGCTTATACCGATGGATGCGGGCTGAATATGGTTTTCGATCTTACTATGAATATCTGGAGAAGGAATGGGAGGCTCACGGGAGCTGGGAGGTTATGCCAGAGAGAGATCGCTCATCAAGTCTACTGCGAGCCATTCCCCCTTTTCCGTGCCTCCACTGTAGGTTTACCCAGCAGAAGCGCACGCCTCATAACCTCCAGCAGCTCTACATCGCGCACACCATGAGCCAGCAAAGCACTTCCTGCTGGATCAGAAGATGTAACAGACAATACATCTTCCTCCCGCAGTTCACTCTCGTCAGCCGCTGTCGAGCGCGAGATGAAAAAATCTTTTTTTCTCTCTCTCAAACTCATTCGCAAGCTTCATCTGCGATCGCCGCGAACTCAGTCTCTTCACTGCCTCAGCAGCGGCTGGACCCGAGCCGCGGGGGGCAGATGATTGCCGCAATTCTCTCGAGAAAACGGGACAACCGAGAGCGGAGCTTTTTCCCACAGAAAAAAGGCTCACAATGAACGCACTCCATTCCCTCGAGAACAGAGCGCGCGTGCTCTTCGCCCAAACACATAACGCATAGATCGTGTGTGTCATCTAGTGTCAGACAACGCTGACACGGATCGACACACCTCCTAAAGCGCTTCTCAACAGACATATTTGTACTCACACTTCAGAAACAAGGTCCCCTGAAGGAAAAAAGAGGAGGATGTGTTCCACAGGTGCCCCTTTATGCTCGCAGACGCTCATTAGCTTGCGTCATAGGCGTCCACCTGCCAATGCCAAGTGCATTGGGTGTTTTTAATCATGCTTCAGGTAACCGGTCATGCTGGAGGCGTTCCCAAAGCGACCCTTGAAAGAGGACGCAGTGTAGAGTTCCCTTCGGAAGGGAACACAAGATATTTCTCTTTTCAATATAAATAAGACTTTATTTATATAAATCTAAGACATGTAAACTAATCTACACAAGCATTCACACATTCACGCGTTGAAGAAAGAGAGAAAGTGAGGAAAGGATTAGATTAAGAGAATGAGAATTTGATATCCCACGTTTACAGCAATATGTGCAATTGCATAAACCTGAACAACCATCAATCACTTATTTAACACTCGCATTGAGTTTTCAATGAGGCTAAAATCTATATTAAAATTACACCAGCTCAGCAAGAATCTGGGGTTTGTACTTGCGTTGCTTTTGTGTTTAAAGGATTCCCTTTTGTCCTCCGTTTTGCAGGAAAGGGTTTCTCCAAAGTCGCTGATTGGCTTAGAGTTCAGGAGTCGTTGAAGTGGGCGATGTTTCTTGGTTGGTTTTGCAGAGTTTTTGGGCTGGTTGTCGTTGGCAAACGTAACTTAGCACACGAACTCAACGGAAAGAAAATAAACTAAAGTAAAAGAATAAAAGGATGTAAAGAGACTAGGTGGTTTTTCTTCTCATCATGGTAGCAAGATGGGTTGTGGTCCAGAGCACATGGCTGAAGAGAGAGTTAGGGATAGCTTGTAGATGGCATTTTCAAGAGAGAGGGCGTTTAATTCAAGAGGGTGTCCTAGTATTTAAACTCGGCTTTCAGACACCTCCCCAATGGTTGCCTTGACCAATTAGATCCTATGCTGGGCTCTGGCTGCTGCTTTGTTGCTCCACCCAATCAATAAATCGATTTGTCATGGTCAGTCCCATTGATCGAATTTTACATGCTCTTGCAAAGTATCCTTTTGGATGTGATTTCTATAACCAGAATATGATACATTTGACAGAGAATCACTTTGAATAAATGTTTAAAGCTAGAATTATGAAACTCATACATACCAAACATGACATTAACCCTTAAGGCTTAAGCTAGTCAATACTAATTAAGAGCACGACAAACACAATGATTAAAACAAGGATAGTCAAATTTGTGGGTCACATACATAATATGCAGTTATGCATGGACATTATTAGTTTCATTAACAATGAGAATGAAAGTCTTTTAAGATGATTTTACAGTTTTGTGACCCGAGGAATTTTAGCCGGATGCTTTGGTTTTAATGTTGCAGGGAGTATTCAGACGGGCTGGAGCTAGGGTCTGATTTATGACTTCCTGCTGTTGTCTTGTGGAATTCGGCTCCTCATGTTTCAACCATGCTCTGATCGAATCTTGATTTGTCTGATTCGGTCCTTGATATACTACAGTTATAATCTAACAAATCTTACAGTCAAACATATAAATCTTACAGTCTTATCATCTTGTTTAGATTTTCAGAAGGCGTATTAGCTTCTTTTGCATTTACAACTGGTCTACAACTTGCTGCATAAAAACAGATTCATTCTGTGCCACTAAGTGGGGCTTTTGAAATGGCAGAAATATAGCGGTTTCCCCGACTGTAAACAAAACAGCACTGTGCTCACAAGCTACATTGTCAGGCATTAGTCAAGTTTGTGATATTGTGAGCCCTGGAAAATATTCTCTGACAATAGGACATGATAATAAATGAATATATCAATTTGTTCATATATCTATTTACAGAGAAATGAAACTGGCCAAAATCCACAACTGGAACCAGCAATCAGTGAACAGATCAAAGAACTCTTTGATAGACTTGATCTGACCAACAAATGGCAAGATAAAATGAAAACAGTAAACATTCTTGTAATCACCAAGTCTTCATTTCAGTCTCAGGAACCACATGAAGAGAATGGACTTGTAAACTCATTTCTACACAAGCTAATAAACCTCAACTACAAAGCAAGATACACTGTCATAAAACACAGAAAGAAGGAAGGTGAGGGAAAGGAAGCAAGCTACAGCCCTGATATCCACCCAATGGATGTTCAGATGGCCGTGTTTCATTGTGCTGATGGTTTCCTGAAGCAGCTGATGGTGACTAAACTCTCACAGTGTCAGTATGCCCTGCCTCTGCTTGTTCCTGATCCATTCACACAACAGATTGAGATTCCTCTCTGGACATTTAGACAAATCAACAAGAGCTGGAAGATGAAGAACAGCAACAATGAGATCATCAGTCAAACCCAACCGGTCTACAAGGCTGAGACTCCAATGGTGGCTTTCTTCAGGTTTGGCTCTGTGTCTTCATCTAAATCTCAGCTGATGAACAGCCTCATCAATGAGAAACACAACACCTTCTTCCACAGGAACTGCCCAGGCAGCAGCAGAACCAGATTACTGATGGATGGAGTGGTGGAGATCGCCTGGTACTGTCCTTCTGGGAAAAAGACAGACGCATTTGATGACTGTGTTGCTTTCTGTAATCTTCACGGTGATGCAGGAGACAATGACAATCAATATAAGATTATGACCAGCATGGCTTCAGTAAACGTCCTCTTCTTACCAGATTTTGGACAGAAAAACCATTACAAGGGTTTGGTGAGATCACTCTTCAAATCTCCTCAGCCTCTCATTTGTCTGCTTACTGACAATGACTGTGATACAACTGAACTGGGGAATGGGAAATGTATAATTGGTCTTTTGAACAAAAACCAAGCTGATTTATCTGAGCAAATAAGAGAGACTGTCAGAGAGAGTTTGAACAAGCAAAAAAAGACCTTCAAACTTGAAGATGTGGCCAAACACACAGGAATCAGAGTAGATGAGGAGGATCCAGAGTGCCAGAGAGGAAAAGAGGCAGCAGTTCAGGTCATGGGTTTACTGAGAGGAAAAGATCCATCAACAGTGAAAGAAACAATCCTGCCCTGTCAGGGGAAACTGTGGCACGACTGGTGTGACATGAGCAAAGAGCTGCATCGCCTTGGAGGAGAAAATCTAGAGGAAGATAAAAGTACTAAACTGAAGAACAGGAGAAAAATAAGAGAAAAGCAAGTGTCAGAGGAATTGAGTGAGTTTATGAGGACATTTATTGAAAAAATCAAATCACAGAAAGATGATGAAAAAAACTATTTCGTCAGATGGATGATGAACCTGTTGAATGACTTCACTTCATATGAGCTCTGCAGACTTCATATGGAGTATGACACGAAATGGAATAAGGTCTTAGAACTGAAAAAGATGTCTGATAAACTTGATCAACTACAGACTGAACAAACAAACCTGGAAAACATCTCAGAAAAACTTAATAGAACAGGTTTTGGCTTGGAGCACATCCTGAGAGAGTTTGGTCAGATCTATGAATCATGGTCATCTGTGAAGAAGGTCAGACAAGGCCTGCAGTTTGACTTCTGTTCTCTTCCGCGGCTTGCAGCAGAGATGATGATCTTAGGTTTTCCCATGGAGCTGATGGATGGAGATGCTGCTCATGTTCCTCTGACCTGGGTCACTGCTGTTCTAGATGAACTTGTTAAGAAACTGGGAGACCAGAAACTCTTTGTACTGTCAATATTAGGGATTCAGAGCTCTGGGAAATCCACCATGCTGAATGCCATGTTTGGACTCCAGTTTGCGGTCAGTGCTGGCAGGTGCACCAGAGGAGCTTTCATGCAGCTGCTCAAGGTGTCAGAAGAGATGAAAACAGAGCTGAAGATTGACTACATTCTGGTTGTTGATACCGAGGGACTTCGTGCACCAGAATTATCTGGAAGGTCAACAACACATCGTGACAATGAAATGGCAACATTTGTTGTTGGTCTTGGAAATATGACCCTGATCAATATATTTGGAGAAAACCCATCTGAGATGCAGGACATTCTTCAGATTGTTGTTCAGGCCTTCATGAGGATGAAGAAGGTCAGACTCAATCCCAGCTGCATGTTTGTGCATCAGAATGTCTCGGATCTCACAGCTGGAGAGAAAAACATGGAGGGAAGGAGACGACTGCAGGAGAAACTGGATGAAATGACAAAAATTGCTGCTAGAGAAGAAGTCTGTGATGCAGAAGTTTTCAGTGATGTGATTGCGTTTGATGTTCAGAATGATGTGAAGTATTTTGCTCAGCTCTGGGAGGGCAGTCCACCCATGGCTCCACCAAACCCAAACTACTGCGAGAATATTCAAGAACTGAAGCAATCTATTCTAACACATGCTTCAAAATCAGACGGCATAATGCTGACACACCTAAGACACCGCATTCAAGATCTCTGGGAGGCTTTGCTTAATGAACAGTTTGTGTTCAGCTTCAAAAATTCTCTGGAAATCGCAACATACAAGAAACTGGAGACTGAATACAGCAAGTGGACCTGGAGCCTTCGGAGTGCTATGCTGGAAATTGAAAACAAGCTTCATAACAAAATCGAAAATGAAGAAATTCATGATGTTGAGCAAACGGATCTTCAAAGAGAACTAAATGCAAAAGGTAAAGAAGTGAAAAAGATGATGTCAGGTTTCTTTGAGAAAGACAGAGATGCAGGTATACTGAATCAGTGGAAAGCTTCATTTGAGATAAAAATTCAAGAACTTCAAGAAAATATTGTGAGGGAAACTAAGAGGAAATTAAGTGGTGTTCTTCAGCAGCGCCACCTGAAGAAAAAGATAGATGGTGAGAGGACACATCATGAAAATACTCTCTTTGAAAAGAGCAAAGAACTTGCATTAAAATTTAAAGAGCAAGCAACCGATGAAAATGTCATGAAAACACAGTTTGAGGTCTTTTGGAAACAACAAACAGCTGATATCATCAGAGACACTCCTTTAGACAGAAGTATTGACATATTAAGAGATGTGAAGAAGCTCCTCATTCAGACGTATGAAAGTCTCCCTTCAGACCGTATGAAAGACAGCAGTGAGCACAAAGATATGATCTGTTTGCCAAGCTATTCTGAATATGTACAGTTGAAGAAATCAAGTGGATTTACAGGACCTATCAAAAATGTATTAAAAAAAGGTAAAGAGATGCTTGGCTTTGCTTTATCTAAAGAGGATGAAGTCCAGATAAGAGCCTTAATCACAGACATTGCTGAGCACACAGATAAAATGATTCTGTCATTTAACATTGCAAAGATGGGCTACAACAATAGCTACATTCAACAACTCACAGATTACATACAAGCAAGATTAAATGAGCATCAGGAAGGGCCAAAAAACGTGAAGTATGTGTTCAAGAGCGAATTCTTCATGGATCTGGTACTTTGCATATGCCACAAAGCAAACAAGACATTCACTGAGCAATACAAAATGTTCAGGGAAGCCAATGATCCTGTTCTCTATTTTGAGAGGAAGAGTGAAGAGTATTACAGCATTTTCCAGAAATACTGTCAAGGGGCATCATCAACTGCTATTTTTGGGGAATTTGTTTGTAATAAACTCAAAGAGTCCATTCAGCAGAATGTCTACAAAAAAACTGCCAGAGATTTAGCAGATGAAATGACGACAAACTGTGAATCACTCAATGGGAACCGATCAAACCTGGAGAAACACATCCTGAGGACACTGGCAGAAAAACAGGACTTCAACGCATACATGACCTACATTAACAATCCTAAAGAACATTTCAAGAATTTCATCAGAGATGAAGTCAGTCAGTACATCACTGAACGATTTGAAGGAAGTGTTCGACCCAAGATGGAAAACAGCATTAAACTGGTGCAGCAGCAGATCACGAGTGCAGCACATAAATCCAGCACACATGTTAAAGAGAAAAATGGAGATGCTGATTTGTGGTTATGTCATTTCAGCCTTGTGCTCTCAGATGTGCTGGTATTCTCCGCAAGTGACTTCAGTGGAGATGATGTTGAAGTCAGCTTCCTAGAAGATGTGATACAAGAAATACTTCCTTCTATAATATCTGACATAATCAGTAAATTCAGCACAGAAACTTTTCCGGTAAAGCTAGAACACAAAGACAGACCAGATGAGATTCTGATCGATCACTTCTGTGATTGCTGTTGGGTTCAGTGTCCTTTCTGTGCAGCTATCTGCACAAACACAATAGAAGACCATCCTGGAGATCACAGTGTGCCTTTCCATCGTAATATTGGATTGAATGGGTGGTTTTACAGAGGAACTACAAATCTATCTATCAACATCTGCACATCAGCAGTAGCCAGTGATGGATATTTTTATCCAAATAAATCAGATGATATCGTTCCCTGGAAGAAATACAGAAAAGGAGGTCCTGAATATGCTTCATGGAGCATCACCCCAGATCTCTCTGAGCTGCCGTACTGGAAGTGGTTTGTGTGCAGTTTCCAAACAGATCTGGAAAATCACTATAAAAAAAACTATCAGGGGCATGGCAAGATCCCAGATGAATGGAGACAGTACTCTCTAGAGGATGCTATTGAGAGTTTGGATAAATACATGTAATGGAACAGATATAGAATAAGGACCCTGACACACACACACACACACACACACACACACACAGAGAGAGAGAGACACACACACACACACACACACACACACACACACACAGACACACACACACACACACACACACACACACAGACACACACACACACACACACACACACACACACAGAGAGAGAGAGACACACACACACACACACACACACACACACACACACACACACACACACACAGACACACACACAGACACACACACACACACACACACACACAGACACACACACACAAACAAACAATACAGTTGAAACAAACAAACACAAATGTTTCTCTTCCTGGTTTAAACTATATAATTAATTTTATTTGCATAGATTTAACCAAAATAAAATGGTTAATGTAAGAAAACACCATATAAAGAACTGCTTGGATGATATTTGCTTGTTTTGGAAAGTACCTGCAAGATACTTTGCTTATACAGTTTTTTCCAATTGCTAACACACAATTTTTCAAACTAGTCTGGTTTTATCAAAATATTTAACACAATTCACAAAACCACACACCCAAACTGCAAAATACCTCATATATCCTGCAAAATGAAGCACTGCAACCGAAACTACACATAGCATTATCAAAATCAAACTTTTGCATGAAATGGCACACACTTCATTCATGTTACCAGATTTTTGCCTAACCAACTACACACTGTTGGGCATAATGAAAAGCACCCCCATCTTTAGTATGCTTTGCCATAATACTAAAATATGTATCAGATTGTTCAGACATGCACAGAAATATTTGCAGATACACACACATGCTGTTGCAACATTTTTTTATTTTATTTTTCACTACAGTAAACAAGTCAGTGCAACATATGCACAGCAGATATATTTACATGGGACTGAACAAAAATATTCTTACAAAAAACAGTAAACTGAAAAAGAAAATTTCAGAAAAAATATATTACAGTAAAAAAAAGAGGCAAGAAAAATAATTAGGCAGCATCTTTCCGCACAGCCGGGTCTGGCCACAACGCCTCGTCAACATCACAGGCAATATCTTCCCTTGCCAGACATCGAGGGAAGAAGCGCCTTGAGTGCCTTATCCATCCCTGAATTGCACCCACATCAATCTCATCACATGCCTCTTCCATGGCCTGCACAAGAGGCATGCGCACAAAGGGCTGCCGGTCGTATACCTTCCACCGCCATGCCGAAAATAACTCTTCTATGGGGTTCAGAAATGGTGAGTATGGTGGGAGGTATTGCACAAGAAATGTTGGGTGGTCAGCAAACCAGTTTTGGACTGGGGCTGCACGATGAAAGCTCACGTTGTCCCATACTACAACATACCGGTTTCTTTGATGGTCTGCATCATTCATACGCTCTGGTGGTATGAGAATGTTGTGAAGTCTGTCCAGAAATGTGAGAATATGGCCTGTGTTGTATGGTCCAAGGTTGGCATGACGGTGGAGGACACCATGCATACTGGAGATGGCAGCACACATTGTGATGTTCCCTCCACGTTGGCCAGGAACATCTATAATGGCTCTGTGGCCAATGACGTTTCTCCCCCTTATTCTGGTCTTTGCTAGGTTGAACCCAGCCTCATCTATAAAGATGAACTCATGTGGGATTGCATGAGCATCCATTTCCAGTACTCCCTGAAAACAAAGAACAAAAATCAGTCAATATGGTGTTATCCAGTACACTGGGAAACAATGTTGCGTGTGGTGTACTGCAGTCAATATAGTACTTACATCCACATATGCTTGTCTCAACTCTTTGTTTCTTTGAGAGTTTCTCTCAAACGGCACCTTATAAAGTTGTTTCATTCTGATTTGGTTTCGCTTGAGAATGCGAGCCAATGTGGACAGACTGACTCGTTGAATGTTGTTGAATAAGGTGTTGTCTTGGATGATGTGGCTTTGAATTTCTCTTAATCTGATTTCATTATTTTCCAAAACCAAGTTTACAATGCCAGCTTCCTGTACCCCGGTGAACATTTGGCCCCTTCCTCCACCATGGTGTCGTCTCTCAGTCCTTTAGAAAAAATAAAAATAAAAATATATATAGGGCTTGGACAATGCAGCCTAAATATTTCCCCCCACAGTAGAGTACATTGTACAGGAAACTTGTACAGTTCATGAGTGGCTGATGTCATACACTAAGTAAACAGGTGTCACCCAACTGATACACTATGACATGGGGTATACTACATGTGTACTACATGAAATTTTGGTTACATACCTGTTCTCCAGTCTAAAGGTCCGGATGACAGAGGCGACAGTAAAACGACTCAAGTTTGGCTGCACTCTCTGTCCAGCCTCACGCATTGTCAGCCCATGGTTGATGACATGATCTACTAAGGTTGCTCTGATTTCATTTGAAAGTGTTTGTCTTCTTTGGCCATGAACTTCTCTACCTGCTCTACCCCTACCTCTCACTCTTCCTCCCCCTCTTATTCTTAACCTCCCTCTTCCTCTTCCTCTCTCTGCAATGTCTTCCATTGTTCTCACAAAAAGGTTCTCACCTGTGTGTAACACGGGGTACACGCTTTGTTCAGTTAAATGCAATTTTGGGATAAGCATCACTCATAATATGTTTGACGCCACTGTTTGTGTTTACCATGTACTAACTGCGAATCAGAAGATATAGGAGCGTCTCTCTAGAGATGGGTAACCACTGGAAACTCACAAACAAGTATTATGGTAAGTATAGTACTTTTAATTACATTTTCTCCAAAAATGATGCAATAGGCCTTTTTTAAGAAAATAAAATAGAGAATAAACAATCACAATATAAAATTAACTAATAAACAAGACATTTCAAGCTTAAATTTAAATGAAAAATAAACTGGTTTTGAGTACTCAATCTTTCGTGGTATACACTAAGTTACCCACACAATGAATATAAACTCTTATTTTCAGGTATACAACCCACATTCACTGTACAAAAGAAAATATAATTATCCCATAAAGAATCCTCTCTTGGAAGTAGATCACAGTTCAGTTTCAAATCTGTCCGAAATGTTCTGATATCAGATAATGTTCAGATTTTCAATCACTTATCTCAACTCCAAAGATGTAGCAGTACTTCACTGCCCACATTGTGTCCAGAAAGCCTTTTCTCTTGAATAGGAAAAGAGACTGTTCCAGTTCTTATAACCTTAACTTTTGTCCTCTTCTTCCTTCAGATTCCATCCGGGTGGCTCGCCATCAATGAAACATCCAAAGCAAAGAAAAAAACCTGACCTATTAAAATAAGTCAGCAATTCAATAAAACAATCATTTTACAGGGTTTTCAACTCAAAATACAAATACTTTCAGATAAGTATTTATCTAACATTATGATAAACTTTGTCTACCGTAATTTAACAATAACATTTGTTAGTCATATGTATATAACTTTCTCTCCCATACAGGCTCACGTGTATCGGATATTGCAGCCACGTGAACTGCAACTCACGTGTGATTAGCAATCTCGACAATTTAACAAATACAGTGCAAAATACACAAAATACCATACATGCATTAATTACAATAAAAATGTACCCCTTAAACTGTTGTTATGTGCTTATTTGTACAATTAACAACATTTCAACTGAATAACTCACCATATCCAGCATTTCCTTATAAAACTCAAAAACAAAATCCTTCCGAACAAAAATAATTACTGTATGTCAGCAATTAAAGTCTTCCCTCTTGAATTACAACACAAATTGTATCTTATTGAACTTTTTAAAGTATAATTTTCCTTAATTAGGAGCTCTAACTAAAGTTCGCGATCTTCTCCGTGGCTTCCTGTTTCTGCTAACTCGTCAGAGACAGAGAGTGCCTAAACAGCATCTCATTGGTCAACTACGTCATATCCAACTTTTACTTATTTTTTCCATCTCACTATTTATTTACATTTTACTTAGTTTAAATGAACAATTAAATAGACAGGAACTTTTAATAACATCACAAAACTATTTAATAATTACATAAACAAATTATTGTAAACCTGGAGCAAAAGTAAGTCCGGGTTACATCCTCCCCTCCTAAATAGGCATACGTCCTCGTATCCTAAGTTAAGGTAACTCATTCCTACACAATTTTTACTTGAGACTTTGCTATTAGCTCACTTGGTTCTTCAATACCACTCAAAGCAGCAACAAAAGCCGTATTTAATCCTTGGAACAAGGACTGAACCACTTGAATTAAGGGATTTCCAAAACTTGGATACGTAAACATCTTAGGTTTTGTTCTTTCTCTAGTAGAACGTCTGCACGGAGTTTCCGCAGCTAATGTATCGTCTTCAGCCGAAGTACAATTAACTTCGTGACACTCTCGTTCAGCACTGTCTCCCTCATTAGTAACCATTGGGATTTCAGGAGAATAAGTCAACTCAACAGATTCTGCTACATTAGGTAAGCTTTCAACAGAAGCTTCTACCGGTAAGTGTTTTGCTGCCCTTTCAGGTGAAAGTGCTTTTTCTGCATTACTCACAGGTAAGGAACTTTCTGAAGTTACATCAGGGAAGACATTTTCTTGTCTGGGTAAGTCATGATAAGTTACAAACATTATTTCCTTAACTGGACAAGCTCTATACACAGCATCAGGGGTTTCATCGTCAATTTCTGAATTGACATTCAGCTCTTCTGATTGTTGCACCTCAAGACTTGACCTAGTCTTAGAAACTGATTTTGGCTCAACTGAATTTACGGTTTCAGAAACTGGCAAAAATCCACAAGGAAGTAACAGATCTCTATGAAGAGTACGAAGCGGACCATCCTTTGTTTCTGGACAAACAGTATAGACAGGCAATTTGTCTGCTCGCTTCACCACAACATAGACCTCAGACTCCCATTTATCGGCAAGTTTATGTTTCCCACGTATTCTGACATTTCGCACCAAAACACGGTCACCCACCTCTAGGGAAGACTCGTTCACACTCTTGTCAAAGCGGACTTTGTTTCTTTCTGCAAGTTTCTGCATATTACGCATGGCAACTTCATAGCTCTCTCTTAAACGAGACTTCAACTGTTGCACATACTCCGAATGTGATGTCTGCTGATAACTCTCTCTTGACAATCCGAACACCAAATCAAGCGGCAATCGGGGTTGTCGGCCAAACATTAATTCGTACGGGGAAAAACCTGTACTCTCATGCTTCGTACAGTTGTATGCATGGACCAAAGGTTTAACAAATTTTTTCCAACAACTCTTATCTTTTTCCTCCAGGGTTCCCAACATACTCAGCAATGTGCGATTAAATCGCTCTACTGGGTTCCCACGGGGATGATAAGGTGTAGTACGACTTTTCTGGATCCCAGCTATTGCACAAAGCTCTTTGATAGTACGCGATTCAAAATCAGGTCCCTGATCAGAATGTAAGCGTTCTGGGAAACCATAATGAACAATAAAGTGTTCCCATAAGCTTTTAGCAACTGTTTTGGCTTTTTGATTGGGCGTCGGTAAAGCAACAGCATATTTGGTGAAAAAATCTGTTATCACCAGAATATCCCGTGTGTTGCTTTTATCTGGCTCAAGGGAAAGAAAATCCATGCAGACCAGTTCAAGCGGCCTTGTGACTCGGATATTAACCAAAGGTGCAGCTTTCTGAGGTAAGGCTTTTCTCCGAACACATCGATGACAGGTCCTTACATTGTGTTCTACCTCTGAACTCATCCTCGGCCAATAAAACCGAGACCGGACTAAATCCAGGGTTCTCTCCATGCCCATATGACCCATCCGGTCATGTAATTCACTCATGACAAGAGATCGGAGTTCCTTAGGCAACACCATTTGGTAAGTTATAGACTCTCCATCCTGTCGTCTCCTACATAAAATTCCTTTTCTTATTTCAAGGCGATCCCACTCTCTCAAATAGAAAGGGAAATCAGGAACTTCTTTTCTAAGAGCTGGTGGGGGTTTCTCTCCAGATTCCAGGTACATGAACACCTCCCTAATAACTGGATCAGACTTCTGCTTCTCAATCAACTCCTCTTTCGTCAGGTTAGGTATAAATGAAGATCCAGGTAAATTATCAACCTGTTCGTAGCAGTTTGGGACTGCATCCGGGTGAATGGCAAGAGACATAACCAAGGAATCAGCAGGATCATTATTCTGCTGTACAAAGTGTTTTTCACAAATAGCCTCCACCACATCAGTATCAGTGACGCCCGGGACATTGGCTTTAGCTGTATGATACTGCACAAACTTCTCAATCCTTTCAATTTCCTTTGTTGACAGTTGATCTTCAGACAACTCTTCTTGTGGCCTTCTGGACAAGCTGTCTGCATCAGTGTTCAGCTTTCCAGCTCTGTACTGCAGTTTGAATGAAAAGGTTGATAAAGCAGCAAGCCATCTGTAACTAACAGCATCCAGCTTAGCTGTTGTCAACAGGTAAGTCAGGGGATTGCTATCAGTAACAACAGTAAATGAACAACCATAAAGAAAGTCATGAAATTTTTCCGTTACCGCCCACTTAAGAGCCAAGAATTCGAGTTTGTGAGCTGGGTAACGGGATTCACTGCGAGATAGCCCCCTGCTAGCATACGCAATAACTCGCTGCTCGCCGTCCTGCTCCTGGTACAAAGCAGCCCCCAATCCAGAGATGCTTGCATCTGTATGAAGGATATAAGGAAGCTTAGGGTTAGCAAAACCCAAGACAGGAGCGGTGGAGAGCTTAGTAATTAAGGTCTCAAATGCTGTCTGACAAGATGATGTCCAGCGACTGCCAAACTGATCTTTGGGGTTGTGGTATTGACCCTCATTTCTAGGCTTTTTGCTCTTTCTCAATGGAGGATAACCAGAGGTCAGCTCATTTAATGGTTTCACAATCTGTGCGTAATCCTTTATAAACCTCCAATAGTAACCGGAAAATCCTAAGAATGATCTTAGCTCCTTCAGGTTTTTAGGACATGGCCAGGTTTTTATGGCCTCAATCTTCTCCGGATCGGTTTCAACTCCATGTTTGGACACAATATGTCCAAGATATTTCACAGATGTTTGGAAAAACCTACACTTCTCTGGTGAAAGTTTCAACCCATATTCCTTTAACCGAGAGAGAACTCGCAACAACCGTCTTTCGTGTTCTTCTAGAGTTTGTGAAAACACAATCAAGTCATCTAAAAACACAAGTACTTCCTTTAAGTTAATATCTCCCATACACTTCTCCATTAACCGCTGGAAGGTACTCGGCGCATTGGTCACCCCCTGGGGCATGCGATTAAATTCCCAGAATCCCAGGGGACACACAAATGCAGTTTTCGCTTTATCTGCCTCCTCTACTTCAATTTGGTAATACCCCGACTTTAAGTCAAGCACGGTAAACCATTTTGAACCATTCAGAGTGGCAAATATCTCTTCAAGGTTAGGCAGAGCGTACGCATCCTTGATTGTCTGCAGATTCAACTTCCTGTAATCTATGCAAAGACGAACATCGCCATTCTTTTTCCTTACCACCACTATGGGTGAAGAGAAAGAAGACTCTGACTCACGGATGACACCGCTCAACAAAAGTTCCTGGAGATGCTTACGTACGGCTCCGAGATCTTGTGGGTGAATTGGTCTGGCTCTTTGCTTAAAGGGTGTTTCATCCATTAGCTTGATACTATGCTTCACTTTCTGAGTCCTTCCAAAATCCAAGTCGTGCTGAGCAAAGACTTCAGGCATTTTGTTAAGCTGATTAGTAATCCGGCTTCTCCACTCTTGTGACAATGGTGAATCACCAAAGTCAAAAGCAATCTTTGGCTCTTTGGACTCTTCTGGCTTAACGCTCTGGGAATCAGACTTTGATGGACTTCCATTAGGTGAAAGCACAGATTCCATTGCATGAATATCAGCAATGACACATCGTCTTGGAATGGTCACATCATGATCGGCCTCATTAATGAGAACCACAGGAAGACACCCTGACTTTTCATAAGGAAGGGTAAGTAAACAACACTTTACTACGACTCCACCTGGTAATGAGGATACAGTAGGGTGTTCCACAACAACCCATTTGTCCACTGGAGTTCCAGGCATATGACAAATACCTTCCAAGACAACTGCTTGACCTGCGGCCAAGACTTCAGGTATTTGGCTCTTCATTCTGACATGGCCAAGAGTGCCAGTTTCATTCCGTTTGTGCCTCAGCTCAAGAGTATATAGGATAGCCCTATAACCATACAAGGCAGGTAAGAAAGAAAAATGCCCTTTTATAAAATGTTCTTCATACAGTGCATCCAGTGTATTTGTTCCAACAAGAACTAAAGGCTGTGTGTGTGACTTGATGTCTGGCACGATTAAAGCAACGGTGGCCACCTCAGTTTTGACGCCAATGAATTCTGCCGGAAAAGTTATGTCAAGGTGCACATACCCAAGGTAAGGCACAGAAAGACCATTTGCGCCTTCCACCTCTAGTATATCAGAAAGAGGATGAATAGGGTAATCCGAAAGATACTGCTTATGAAAGGAATTGGGAACCGTGGTAACTTGCGAACCAGTATCAATCAAGCACTGACATTCTTGCCCCGAAATATCAACTAACGCAGTGCATTTAGCGCCAATTAGACCTTTGGGTAGTTTAACGTTCATGTTCGGAATTTTAGGGCACTGGCTACAAGTAGAAACGTAAGTCTTGGTGGGACTAGCAAGTCTTTCAGTTCCAATCTGCCCCTCAATTGGAACTGGGTCTAGTTTAAATCTTTCACAGCAGTATTTTGAGATTCCCATCTAAACTGCCTTTCTCTTAACAGCTTACGCTTCTCAGCCACAAGTTTGGGATTTGGCTCAGCAGTGCAAGAGGCTACAATGTGGCCATCTTCCCCACATTTAAAGCAGTACCATGGTCTCGGTTTTTCCATTTGTTTCCTTGTAGTAGCTGTGACAGATTCAACATTTGGTTTCTGGAGTTTATTTTCTACTGTAGAGCCTTTCCTTGCTTCAGGCGGCAGAAAACATTTTTTAGAACCTTCAGCCCTGGGAGTAAGTTTCGCCAACTGACTCTGAAGTGTGGCTATTTGTTTCCTCAGCTCTTTAGTTTCAGACACAATTGACAACACATCAGAAGTTTCTGATTGCCTAGCCTCATCTACCACCCATGTTCTCTGGGCATGCACTTGAACACGTTGCTTTGTTCCAGCTAAATGCTGTCTCATGCGCTTTTCTTTTGCTGCATATTTATCTTCCTCAGTGCGCAACATCAATAATAACTGCGCAAAAGAAGGCGGAATATTACGTTTCTGTTCTAGACCTAAATCTGCAATCAGATTATTGTCCCAGCAGCCCCGACAGAACTGTCTTAGCAATTGCCGGTTTGCTTCACTAGACAAAGCACCTCCTCTCTTAACAGCAATGGTCAAAGCAGCTTGAAGTCTGGACAGATAAACTGAAGGCTTTTCACCAGCGTTCTGCAAAGTATTCATGAACTTAGCCAAAAGTTCATCGCCATCCTCCACAGTACCAAACGCTGAATCCAGCAACTGCATGTATTCAGATGGTGTAGCTTCAGGGCCCAAGTGTTTTACAATATCAGAGGCTGGGGGTAGCAAACTGTCTAGAATCTTTCGTGACCCATGGAAGCTAGATATTGTGGGATCTTTTAAGATAAAGTCAACACTTGTACGCCATGTGTCATACTCAATCTCATTTACTGGTCTGGGAATCCTCCCAGAGAAAACTCTGAGCCTTGTTGTTGCAAGCGCATGTGTATTCGCTTCTTCAGTTCTCACCACATGTTCAACAACTAATCTCTGTATATCAGGTGGGTTCAGAACAGTAGGAGAGGTAAGAATTGTGTCATTTACACAAAAGGTAGCAGACGGTATCTGCTGTTTCTCTACTGAATGTGGCTCAGTTGTCTCACTCGACCCTGCTTTGATCTCGGGTTGATCCTGATTGAGGTTTTCAGGAGTCTGCTTTACAGCACCTGTCTCAGCACACGAAGGAAGAACAGCTGAGCTCATCTCTGTTAACATTTCACTAAGCATTGTCTCAAAGTTAACACCACTTAACATTGCTATTTCCCTCAACCCTTTGAGGTAAGACCTAGTGGCATCCCCTCCTAAATGTTTGGTATAAACATCAGACAAGGACTTCACTACATAAGTGATTTCAGGATTGTCAGTTAACTTGTAAGTGTAAGGTAACATAGGCTCTAAGGACTGCATTGCACTTCCATTGCTAAACTCAACAATCAGGTCCTGATGAAATCCAGATATAGGATCTTGGATATTCACTATATTGGATATGGACCCATGGTTCTGCAAATCCTCAATCAGTTTTTCATCATCTGCAGTTCCAGTTGCCCCACTAACTATAACAGCATTAGGGACTTTAATGCCTTTGGTAATAATTTCTTCCATTTTGTCAATAGTCTGCTTGGGTCGTTTAAAACCGCTGGGGTTGTTTATAGTTTCCAGTAATATAAAACCATCTCCTGGCTGGCTCGCCACTAATTGTGTAACACGGGGTACACGCTTTGTTCAGTTAAATGCAATTTTGGGATAAGCATCACTCATAATATGTTTGACGCCACTGTTTGTGTTTACCATGTACTAACTGCGAATCAGAAGATATAGGAGCGTCTCTCTAGAGATGGGTAACCACTGGAAACTCACAAACAAGTATTATGGTAAGTATAGTACTTTTAATTACATTTTCTCCAAAAATGATGCAATAGGCCTTTTTTAAGAAAATAAAATAGAGAATAAACAATCACAATATAAAATTAACTAATAAACAAGACATTTCAAGCTTAAATTTAAATGAAAAATAAACTGGTTTTGAGTACTCAATCTTTCGTGGTATACACTAAGTTACCCACACAATGAATATAAACTCTTATTTTCAGGTATACAACCCACATTCACTGTACAAAAGAAAATATAATTATCCCATAAAGAATCCTCTCTTGGAAGTAGATCACAGTTCAGTTTCAAATCTGTCCGAAATGTTCTGATATCAGATAATGTTCAGATTTTCAATCACTTATCTCAACTCCAAAGATGTAGCAGTACTTCACTGCCCACATTGTGTCCAGAAAGCCTTTTCTCTTGAATAGGAAAAGAGACTGTTCCAGTTCTTATAACCTTAACTTTTGTCCTCTTCTTCCTTCAGATTCCATCCGGGTGGCTCGCCATCAATGAAACATCCAAAGCAAAGAAAAAAACCTGACCTATTAAAATAAGTCAGCAATTCAATAAAACAATCATTTTACAGGGTTTTCAACTCAAAATACAAATACTTTCAGATAAGTATTTATCTAACATTATGATAAACTTTGTCTACCGTAATTTAACAATAACATTTGTTAGTCATATGTATATAACTTTCTCTCCCATACAGGCTCACGTGTATCGGATATTGCAGCCACGTGAACTGCAACTCACGTGTGATTAGCGATCTCGACAATTTAACAAATACAGTGCAAAATACACAAAATACCATACATGCATTAATTACAATAAAAATGTACCCCTTAAACTGTTGTTATGTGCTTATTTGTACAATTAACAACATTTCAACTGAATAACTCACCATATCCAGCATTTCCTTATAAAACTCAAAAACAAAATCCTTCCGAACAAAAATAATTACTGTATGTCAGCAATTAAAGTCTTCCCTCTTGAATTACAACACAAATTGTATCTTATTGAACTTTTTAAAGTATAATTTTCCTTAATTAGGAGCTCTAACTAAAGTTCGTGATCTTCTCCGTGGCTTCCTGTTTCTGCTAACTCGTCAGAGACAGAGAGTGCCTAAACAGCATCTCATTGGTCAACTACGTCATATCCAACTTTTACTTATTTTTTCCATCTCACTATTTATTTACATTTTACTTAGTTTAAATGAACAATTAAATAGACAGGAACTTTTAATAACATCACAAAACTATTTTAATAATTACATAAACAAATTATTGTAAACCTGGAGCAAAAGTAAGTCCGGGTTACATGTGGTCTTTTCATAGTGCTTACATCCTGATTGAAGTGTTAACAATTAACCATTGAGGTGTTTGGCCAGATGGCACATGTAATTGGCCAATTAGCTCATGTAGTGTCATTTTGAATGGCAGTGTTTTGAAATGGCAAACATGTGACTTTATTTCAGATTGTTGTGTGTTATGCAGAGAACCGTGTTCAGTGTGTTTAAAAAGTGCCATTTTAAAATGCAAAATGTGTGTATAGCAGAAAATGTGTTTAGACTTTTGGAGACTTGAGAAGAAGTTTTGCTCTCTGTGTGTCAGTTTAAATAATTGTGCTGTGCATGTCATTTTGGTGTGTTAGCAATTGGAAAAAACTGTAATATAGAATATAAACAAATGGCTAAAAAAATATTATGATGCTCATATAAACATTTACCTCAAATCTAGCTTTTGTTTAGCTTTATTTTAAATTAACTGCGTATTGTAACCATTAAAATTTGTGTTTTACTGTTACAACTGCCTCCTGTGATATTTTGCTTCACTTAGCACTAAATAAAAACTACACACTGTGTCATTCCAGTTAAAAGCACATATATTTATCTGAAATTTGAACTCTTCTTAATTCCTTGATCCTGAATTAATCCTGTAAAAAGACCAGTCATTAAACATGGTGAAAAGTCTTGTATATTAAACTGAAAAAGTGAGTTCAGAATGATTATGTTTGGGCCCTTTACCTTTGAGCACTTCAAAACACTTCCACTGCATGTGCATTTGTAGGAGTTTCCCTTTCAGACACAAAAAGTATGAGGGGTAAAGAATTATCCAAGGGGATTTACTAAGGTGTGTCGCATAGAATTTACTGATATTTGCTCCATTGTCTAACAGCCCAAAAAGCACGTCTTAATCCATTTTGCACCTGTGCTGTTTAGATTACATGCTCCTGATTATCATCAATCTTGGTAGATTCCATTATGGAAATGATCAATTTCCACTCTCATTTTTAAGGGATTGTGCTCTCACACTAATTTGCCCTGTTTAGAAAATATGTCCCCTAGTCTTTAAAAAGAATATAATATTATATAATCATTATAATCATTCCTGAATGGATGTGCAAAAGTCATTAACATGTTTTTTTATGACAATACAGATATGTATATTCTACTTTAGTGTGCCAGTTGCAAATAGCTAATGGCAATAATGTTTTATATGGTTGACAGTAACTTCAAATAAATACAAACAAAAAGCTGAATGGGCCACTAGATGTTGAGATTACACAGAAGATTAGCCTATTCTATTCTTATTATACTTAACCATTTTCTTTGACTTGTGTTCTTAGAAACGAAAATGTAGAAAAACGTTTTTCTTGAAGAATGGTTTCCTGTGAAATATTGTCTTGATTCCCAAGGATTCACTTACATTGAAAGGTAACTGGTGCAATGAAAAAAATAAAAATTCACAGCTGAAAATACTAAAAAGATGACAAGACACCTGTATGCATCTGTTTTGATGCCATCTAGTGTATAACAGCTGATTTTACTGTGAGTGCTCACTTCCTGAGAAAACTCATAGAACAGCATCTTCAGCGAATGATGATCAGATGAGCTCGAGCTCCAGGTGCTTCATCAAGATAAACAACATCACTTATATTAATATCTGATATCTGTTAAATGTCCATCAGCATGTGGGTTTTCCTCATGTTTTTCACCAGTCTGGGAGGTAAGGTCTTTCAGATCTAGTATTTTTGTTCTATTCTTTTAGTGGTTGTAGTCACAGTGTAACAAGGATTTTTAAACTGCATTACATTTGTATAACAGGAAATCGTTACCACAATCTCAGAACATCATTGTAAACTCAACTGCTACGAGTCAAACACAAACATTAATCTTGAGATATTGAAAAGTAGACAGTAAAGAGTGTTACGAATGTGTTTATTAAAAATGTACAAAAGCAGATAAAAATGCTGCTTTATTTTTTATCAGTTACACACACTTTAAAATGCACATCGTGCACTTTTTATTGTCCATACATAATACTTGTCTGTATAGATCTGGAGACTTGTAGCAATTCGTTGTTAGAATATACATTGATAGTTAGATAGACAGATACATAACAGCCTGACATTGAGATTACCACATCCTGCCACAAGTATATTGACTGTGGTTTCTGCACTGTTAAACAGCATCTACTTAAAAAAAAAAATCTATTATCATCTCTTGGAAAACTTTTCTAAATTAAGCAACACTTTTAAGTAGCAGTATTTTTCATTTTTAATGTCTGTCATCATTATGGTGTATGGAGTGTAGACTCGAGTGGGGAAAAAAGTTTTTTAAAGCAGTTTAACACATGGCAATCACATTGTAAAATGTGAAAACATTTAAATACTTTTGCAAGGCACTGTATATAAATATACATACATACTCACTGGCCAATTTATTAGGTTCACCTTGCTAGTGCTGGGTTTTGACCCTCTTTTACCTTCAGAGCTGCAGATTTGTCGGCTGCACATCCATGATGCAAATCTCCCGTTGCACCACATCCCAAATGTACTCTATTGGATTGAGATCTGGTGACTGTGGAGGCCATTTGAATAAAGTAAACTCACTGTCGTGTTCACAAAAGATGATGATTTGAGCTTTACCACGTGGCACAATATCCTGCTGAAAGTAGTCATCACAAGATGAGTACACTGTGGTCATAAAGGGATGGACAGCCACAGCAACAGTACTCAGATAGGCTGTGGTGATTAAATGATGATCAGTTGGTACTAAGGGTGCCAGAGTGTCCCAAGAAAATATATCACACACAATTACTTCACCAGCAGCTTGAATCATTGATACAAGTCAGGATGGATCCATGCTTTCATAATTGTTCATGCCAAAATCTCACCGTACCATACAAAAGTCACAGCAGAAATGGAGTTTGCCTGAACTCTTCTACAAATCTCGGCTGTAACGAGTAAGTGAGTTACCGGTACCTTTCTATCAGCTTTACGAGGTCTGGCCAATCTGCTATGATCTCTGGCCTCAAACAAAGCATTGTTTGCCCACAGAACTGCCGCTCACTGGACATTTTCTCTTTTTCGAACCATTCTCAGATGGTTGTGTGTGAAAATCTCAGACCAGCCCATCTGGGACCAACAACCATGCCATAATCAAAGTCACTTAAATCATCTTTCTTCGTGTTAACGAGCAGTTGAGCAGGTGTACCTAATAAATGTAAACCCAATGTAATGTAAAATAATATATAAACCCAGCAAAAAAATCTATAAATACAGTATTATTATACAAATACATATAATTAATAAATACATTATTAAATTATTTTTAGGAAGCTGTATTGTAAAGATAATTTTGTAACATCCAAATAAATTTCACATATCTTATTGGAAGGGGTTTTTAACTATATTGGTCATGCTTGTTAATGAACTATAAAAAACTATACGCAACTGTGGAACAGTTAATAAGACATTGAATCCAACATGAAATTAAGCCCTTGCAGTGTCAAGCCATATGTCACCATGCATCCCTCAGATGTGTTTTTAAAACCTACTGTAGCACTAAAAGCAGTTGGTGGACACAAAACTCACGGTGACTTTTCGTAGTTGTTGTATTTTTGAACCCAAATGAACCTGTTCTCAGTGTGTGGACAGGCCGATGCACCTGAAAGCGTTCGAGTGATGGAGGGAGATGTCCTGCGTCTACATCCAGGAGTTCCTGAACTGAAGCAAGATGCTCAAATACTGTGGTCTTACGAGCGTCACAATCTAAGCACTCGAGTCGCAGATATATCAAGGGACGATTTACACCAGTTATGATGAGAGATTCAGTGGCAGAGTCCAGCTAGACCAAAAGACTGGAGAACTGACCATCTCAAACATCAGGACCAATGAATCGGGACCGTTTGAAGCATTCATTGTTATTAACACACAGATCTCAACACGAAAGTTCAACGTTGATGTATATGGTAAGTTTCATCTCTAAATAATACTAATATGATATGTAAAAAGTATAAAATATGAGTATGTTTCCTCTTGTCCATAGCAGCGGTCTCATCGGTTCCTGTGCGACGATCTACAGGTGAGTGTTTCTTCATTCATGAGCTCATAAATAGTGATTATCAGCTGATGTTTCAGAGCAGGATGAGAGGAGTACAGCTTTAGTGTCACCTGGTCCTGCTGCCTCCTGTCCGTCTAAACCAGGCTCAAAGCACTTAGCTATGGACCTTTTTCACATACTGTGACATTTTCACAGTTATTAATGTCATAATTATAGCTCATTTTCTTTATTATATTTATAACAATATACTCTGTTATATTAGCTTGGCATTATATTATATAACAATTTTCTAACACAACAGCTAAGGGAGTGATGGCAAATTTCACATTTTTGTGAAATTATAACAATTTTGTTTCCCCCCTCCCCCCCCCCCCCCCCCCCCCCCCCCCCCCCCCCCCCCCTCCCTCCCTTTCATAGACAGGCTATCATAGATGTTTTTCTTTTTTTGTTGTTGGAACAAACAGGAATGCAAAAATTGTATTTGTTGTT